>SJYT01046799.1:1512639-1536034 GCA_006410635.1 Cephalophus harveyi
AAAAAAAAAAAAAAAAAAGCCTTAAAAAAAGGTGACACACAGATTGCAAGAAGCTATTGCAACACAAATACCCAACAAAGCACTCATATACAAACTCTTACAAATCAATGAGGGAAAAAAAGACAAAGTAATTAAAAAAAAATTCACCAGAACTTGAGTAGATACTTCTCAAAAAAAATTATTTTCAAGTGGCCAGTAAATGTATGAAATGGTGCTCAGCTTCACTAGTTCTTAAGTAAATGCAAATTAAACCGATCACACAATATCACATGCATTCCATTACATGACTAAAAGGAAAATGACAGAAAATCCCAAGATTTGGTAAGGATGTGAAAGCCAGGACTTTGTGAACTGCTAATGGGAATGTAAATTTGGTAGAATCATTTTGGAAAATTGATTTGCAGTATGTAGCAAAGATAAACCTATGGACAGCCTAAGGTCCAGCAATTGCACACTTCAGTATATGCCCAGCAGAAATGCTTATATATATTCATTCAAAGATAGACCAGAATGTTCATAACAGCACCATTCATAGCAGGCAAAAATTGGAGCCCACCAAAAATGTCTACCAACAGTACAATGGGTAAATAAATTGTGAGACACCACAGAATACAACAATGAGAATAAACAAATTACACCTACACACAGCAACAAGAATAAATCTTGTAAACATAATTTTCAGTGGAAGAAGCCAGAAATAAAAGTATATTGTATGGTATCATTCAGATAAATTTCAAATCCAGGCAAAACCCTTTGTAGTGACGGAATATTTCTGTGTCTTGATTGTGATGGTGCTTACATGTATGTGATAAAATTTTATAGAACTATATACCAAACAAAGGTGTACATAAACCTGGTGAAAGCTGAATAGATCTGTAGCTAAGTTTCTATCATTGTATACTGATGTCAATTTCCTGGTATAATATACTATAGTTCTGTGATATATTATTGGGGGAAGCTGAGTAAAAAATATGCAGGAATTCTCTGTATTACTTTTGCAGCTTAGGAGTCTAAGATTGTTTTAAAAAAATTTTTTTTAACAGATGAAATCTGTGGTGCTAAAGTCAGGAGAGTCTGACTCCCCAATTTCCCACTGGGGAGTCAGAGTGACTGGGAGGGGTCATAGGATCTTCTGCAATACTGTAATGGTTTGTTTCTTAATATGGGGGGGTAACAACACAGACACATTCATGTTATGAAAATTCATCATCAATCTGTACACTTATGTGTATTTTTTTCTATGTGTACTATACTTCAATAAAAAGGTTTTTTAAAATATATATTAAAAAAAAAATGATAGGAGCTTGGCCCAGTGTCCAGCACACTTTAAGCCTAGGAAGAGTGTTTTTCTGTCTGTGGTTTTCTCCTGCCTAACTCTCCTGTCAAGTTCTAACTTGTGTTGTCCCTACTGTGGTCACACCCAGGTGAGCACAGTTCATAAAGAGGGCCCCTTAACCCATACACTCCACGACTAGGAATTCCAGGCAGATATTAGGGAATAATAAGACCTTCTGGCAGGACAAATACACTGCAGTACAAAGTCTCAGGTGCCTCCACTCAAGACTGAGCACAATAAAGAAAACTTATTGTAAATACTAGGCACATAATTTTACTAATAACCAATAATTGGTTTATTGGTTAAAACAAAAATACACCTCCTGAAAAAAAAAAAAACCTGAAAATCTAAAACAAATCTTGACAATATAATATTCAAACAATATTCTATTGCTGTGAAGAATTTTATACAAATTACAAAGGGTATACTCTGATTTTGCAATGCCTCTGAGTGGGAGAGGGTTCAGTTATTTGAGCTTTTTTAATAAGCTGTGATACACTCACAACTGATGCTGCTTCCCATAGTTCCTCAAAAGACTTTAATTTTTTCTAATTAGGAGAAAGAATATTCTTCCAAAGTCAAAAGGCATAAAAATTGTTCAGACTGCAGTTTACATTTCAGAAAATCGGGTGCTGAGACTGTAATATTTCACAGTAACCATCCTAGCAAATTCAGGCTTATTTTTTGTCACTTAGCACTTAATGATTTTACACAAAGCAGCATTCTTAATACTTCTGAAGGATCACTTGAGAAGTCCTTTTACATTGTTAGTGTGCCTGCTACACTGGATTTTTCACCCAGTTTTAGTGGGTTTGGAGTAAGACATGCAAACAAAGCTGGACTTTGCCTCTGGAAATATTTGGTCTTGATAGGCAGCTAGTGTATCAATTACAGGATGAAAAATGATGAACTATAATCCTTTCCTCTAAAGAATCTGCAGATCAGAGAACCATCATATGCTCAGCAGCAGATGACACAAAAATGTTTAAAGTATTATCCTTTCAACCAAGAGAGTTTCACAATGTGGGAAATATGATTTAAAACAGTTGAGTTTTGCATAGGCTTTAAGACAATGCCATTGGCCACTGTACACTTTAGTAATAACTAGATTGCGATTTATGCATCACAGGTCAGATACGCAAGAAAATATACTTCTGTTTATTATTCTCTAAACATTTTTTTCTTAATTCAAAGTCCCCTAACAAATGCAGGTAGGAGAAAAACTGTACTCCAACTCTCCTAGTTAAAAAATGCTGTGCGTAAGTTCTCTCTGTGCTAGTTATTCAGTCCTTCAAGGTGCTCCACACTCACTCCTGTCTCTGCTCCCTGAGTGCTCCAGGGACCCCCAGAGGAGAGGGTCTCTGGCCTGGCTTCTGCTGGGGAAAGGGGAGCTCAACCCACCAGGCTTCTGGACACAAACCTCATCCATTGCTACGACCTTGCAGTCTGTGCTCAGCACAGCCAAATAACTCAGTGATTGTTTTCTGGGAGATAATTGTTTTCTCCAGCTTCAGTTGCTACCTGGACCTCCAGTTTTGGGCTGCTAACCGCAGCCTCTTGTCATGGGATCCTCATGCCTCCACACAACAGAGGAGTCCTTGTGTCTCCACACCATGACCGCCAATCCTCAATTCTCAGCCACCTTCTCTGTTTGCCAGAGACCTGTAGAGGCTTTGGGATCTCTTCCATAGCATGTAAAGACCACTTCGGGCTACCAGTCCAGATATGTCTTACAGTCAGATGGCGAGAGTGGGACAAAGTGCAACAGTGGCATGAATGCCTGCAGCATTTCCTGATCTTGGTGGTAGATAAGTATTTCCTCTGCAGCATCTTTCATCTTCCTTCTCTGTATCCCTGGGCTAAGGCAGCACCCTCATCTTACATTATCTTTTCCTAGCAACTAAAGGGCTCTCAGCTTCCCCCTCCTGTCTGTCAGGGCTGCTCTTACATCATCCTCTCCTCCTTCCCCACTCTTACAACCTCAAGGTTGATGGTCAAAATGCTATAGGGCACAAGCCCAGACCACTTGGTATTACTGTGTGTGTGTATACACACACATATAATAAAATCCCTGACACATGATTCTGCAGATTTCCATATACTTTCAGCTAACAAGCAACCAAGTCTCAAAGGACCAACAGATACTGACACAGTGGTTTAGCTGTATCAATGTGCACACAAGCTTCCAGATTCTTCTTGCAAAGAGCAGGCAATGACCAGTTCACATAGGACCTTCCAATATACTGACCAGGTATATGTATATTATTTTTGCACATGAAAATGATTGCATAGGATAACCTAACCCTAAGATTTTAGAGTTGGATAAGGGAATGGCAATCCACTCCAGTTTTCTTGCCTGGAGAATCCCATGGACAGAGAAGCCTGGAGGGCTACTGTCCATGGGATTGCAGAGTCAGACACGACTGAGCGACTAATGCAACACAAGATTTTAGAGTAATAAATACAGGTGAAACATTCTTTGACAAAGTCTAAATTCCAAAAGCTGGATTTGACCAATACAGTAATTTCTTGTACCCTTTTAAAAAAACCCACTAGTGTTTTTATTTTTATCAGAACAATGCGTTTTGCTTTTGTAGCTGCTTAACAAAGTAAGGACTAAGACGATAGTTATTAAGTGTTATTGGACAATTGACAGAATGTTGTATTAATGGAATGGTACAAAGATATACTTTAATACACCTTAGATCTTACTTCCTCTGTTGTTTAATTGTTGCACATCATGATACTGTAGTCATGTGTTTGAAACCAGAGTCTTCATCCTGTATTTGAATCCTATGCAAGTATGCATTTCTTCCTTTGCTAATGCTTTCATGTTCATTTTAAAACACTTTAGAGCATTTAATAGCCACAGCCAACATTCTTGCCACTCCTGAATCACATCGTTCTCTCAGAGCACTGGTCTTAATGCAGCGTCTTAATACCTCCTCCTGCCTGTCTTGAGCCTCTAGTCCACACATGAAGACTCTGCCTGCCACTCATGAAGAACAGGTCCAGGTGGGACCAGCCACTGAGGCTGTCCACATCCAGAAAGATAAGAACTGCATCCATGAGATCACTGACCACCATCCAGGTCTTCCCATTGGCTGATCTTTGGACAGTATCCTTAACCACTAGGACTGGGTCTTTATTAGTCTACCAGTTTCCTTCTCTCTAAATGCACAATATAAGCAGCTAATACTTGTTGGGAATGTATTATGTGCCAAATATTTTATATTCATTATCTCCTTTAACCCTCATAACATGTAGATACTATGTACTGTGTGTGTGTGTGTGTGTGTGTGTGCTAGTCACATACACACACACATGCATAGTCATAGATACTATGTACTGTGTGTGTATATGTATGTGTGTGTGTGTTAGTCTGACTCTTTGGGCCATGGACTGTAGCCCACCAGGCTCCTCTGTCCATGGAATTCTCTAGGCAAGAATACTGGAGTGGGTTATCATTCCATTCTCCAAGTATGTATTACTACTACCCCTATCTTATATCTGTGGAAAGTGAGGCTCAGAAAACTTAAGTAACCCATCTGAAATCACACAGCCAGCAAATTATATTTGAACTCTAATGCTCTCAGCTATTAAATTTAAGGCATACAAAAGTCAAATAGTTAGTTTATGCTGCTGCTGCTGCTAAGTCGCTTCAGTCGTGTCCTACTCTGTCCGACCCCATAGACAGCAGCCCACCAGGCTCCGCCGTCCCCGGGATTCTCCAGGCAAGAACACTGGAGTGGGCTGCCATTTCCTTCTCCAATGCATGAAAGTAAAAAGTGAAAGTGAAGTCCCTCAGTCGTGTCCGACTCATAATCATAAAGCTAAAACATGTCTAATCTGGGATTCAAATCCAGAGCTCGTCTATCTCCAATCCTTACTTCCTCACCCTACAGGACGGGGAGCAGGCATTTTAAAGTAGGTTTATTAGAGTTGCATAAATGCAGAAGATCATAGCAGGAATTATTAGCCTTTAAGTAGACATTATTTCAAAGGTGTGTAAGAGCAGGGTTCTTCCCACTGACCGGCTGGTGGGACTTACCAACCAAAAAAGGCAATCTTTGGTGAGCACGTGGTGGATTCGACCAATGAAAGCCGCACATTGCGAGGAGTGAGTGGTGGATCTGACCAATCAGTAACTTCAAAAAGGGCCCTAGTCAGTGAAACTGACAAATCGAGGAGTCACAGCTAGACCTGCATCTCTGAGCTGGGAACGTTCTCCTTGGAAAGGTAATCTGACTTCCAAAATGGCTAAAGGCCACTCTGAGCTCTGACTGGCGCCAGGGTTCCAGGAAACAGGTTGGAGGCCATTCCTGCGCCAGCAGTAACTGCCAGCGCGCCTTTGCTCATAGATTAGCCATGAGGTCAACCGTTTCAGTGACTCACCTCGTGAAAATGAGGCGGCAGTGTCAGGCCTTACTGTTTCTCTGTAAGCATTTAAATTGATTTTTACAGCTGGTTAAATTCTCCCCTTTGTTTTTATACAGAGGCTTAGGATGTGGCTGGATATCAGCTCCAAAGATGTTACCAGGTAAAACAGTCCCCCACTCCATGCAAGATGGGAGTCTCTGGGATCAGTGAAACTGGCTCACCGAAACTGTGGCCAGATAGTGATCTGCCTGAGACAGCTCCACTGGTGAGAGCTTGGGGAGAGCCACCACCAAGGACTGAGGGACCTCCCTAACTAGAGACAGAGACAGCCACATCGTGAAACACCCTGCTCAGTGATGACCCCATCCATTGCCCCAAATTGAGATCACCTGCCTCCCATTTGGACAGAAATTTCAAGAGCTCCTGGAATTTTATATATGGAGAATCTCCATGGAAGGAGATCCTGGCTCCTGTGTCCCTCTCAGTTTATTTTCTGTTCAAAGTTCTTTCTTCCTTTGCCACCATATCCCCTACCCGCTTCCCTGGTGGCTCAGAGGTTAAAGTGCCTCCCTTCAATGCAGGAGACCTGGGTTCGATCCCTGGGTTGGGAAGATCCCCTGGAGAAGGAAATGGTAACCCACTCCAGTATTCTTGCCTGGAAAATCCCATGGACGGAGAAGCCTGGTAGGCTACAGTCCATGGGGTCGCAAAGAGTCGGACACGACTGAGCGACTTCACTTCACTTTCACCCCTGCACACAAACAAGATGCTGCTCCCAATTCACACAGCCTTCCAGGCACCACATCAGGTTAGTTTGGGTCACTCTGAAAGCAGAACAAGCAAGGCAAGGATTTGATGGAGGTGGTCTACTTAGGTGACCCCAGGAAGAAGTGTGGAGTAGGAAGAGCGAACCAGGGAAATAGGAAAAGCCAAAATGAGGGTGTGTTTCCTTCAAGTCTGTAGGCATAGAAGGCTCGAGTCCACTGGAACCTCTGAGAAGGCGGCAGATGCCTCGCAGAAGGGTCTACCCCATGAGTGATAGCTGGAGTCTTTGTCTTCCCCCCACCCCCCTCACTGATTGGGAAGTTGTTCCTGGGGAAGTTAACTCCCTTACACTTCCGGGTAGCATTTGCAGGCTGTGAAAAAGCTTGTGTGGTGCAGGAGATAACCCTGAATCTGAATCGGAAAGACTCTGGCTCTGCTTGAGGGAGGACGTTGAGAATGAGTCTGAGCTCACAGTTTCACATATGTCTGTCCTCTTCGGCTGTGACTGAAATCAGAGGCAGGCCAGGCGCTGGCGGAGCAGACAATACTGGCTACACACGCTGACTGCAGCCCTCCTGAACAATGTTACAAACGCTGAGGGGAAGCAACAGGGAAATAAAGCCAAAAGGAACAAGAAATGTGAACCCAAACTGGAGTATGGAGTACTTCACACTTCTACCCAAAAGGCATTGGAGAAAACCATATGACTTTTGAACTCTAAATTTGGGTTCAAATCTACTTAGTAAGTTAGTGACATTAGGTATGCTACCTGACTGCTTTAAGCCTCAGTTTCCCCAAACATATGATAGGTATAAAAATACTTACCTTATAAAAACAGTGATGTGCAAAGCCCTTGGGACATAGTAAGCCCTTTCTCAACATATGGCAGCTCTTGCCAAAGGGCCAGCCTGTTTTCCACACCCTCAGCCACCTCGAAGCCCCAGATCATCTCTGAGGGAAGGAGGCTATTTCACCTTTTCTAGACAGGAGCTGCCTGACATCCCAGGGCTTTGAAGGCCAAGACCACATAGCTCTATGGTCTCTGCTGTCCTCCCCCTCAGAACCTCAACAAAACCACTCCTTGTCTTAGATATTTGGTTCAAATCATTTAAGAGGAACAAGGGAAGCAGGTGTGAGTGAGATATGTAAAATCTGGGTATTTAAAAAATGAAATTATGTGGGAAAGATCAGTCTTTAGGAAACTAGTCTTTTTTCTCAACTCAGTTCAGTTCAGTCCAGTTCAGTCGCTCAGTCATGTCCAACTCTTTGCGCCCCCATGAATCGCAGCACACCAACCTAGATAGCATATTCAAAAGCAGAGACATTACTTTGCCGACTAAGGTCCATCTAGTCAAGGCTATGGTTTTTCCTGTGGTCGTGTATGGATGTGAGAGTTGGACTGTGAAGAAGGCTGAGCGCCGAAGAATTGATGCTTTTGAACTGTGGTGTTGGAAAAGACTCTTGAGAGTCCCTTGGACTGCAAGGAGATCCAACCAGTCCATTCTGAAGGAGATCAACCCTGGGATTTCTTTGGAAGGAATGATGCTGAAGCTGAAACTCCAATACTTTGGCCACCTCATGCGAAGAGTTGACTCATTGGAAAAGACTCTGATGCTGGGAGGGATTGGGGGCAGGAGGAGAAGGGGATGACCGAGGATGAGATGGCTGGATGGCATCACGGACTCGATGGATGTGAGTCTGAGTGAACTCCGGGAGTTGGTGATGACAGGGAGGCATAGTCTACCAGTTTCCTTCTCTCTAAATGCACAATATAAGCAGCTAATACTTGTTGGGAATGTATTATGTGCCAAATATTTTATATTCATTATCTCCTTTAACCCTCATAACATGTAGATACTATGTACTGTGTGTGTGTGTGTGTGTGTGTGCTAGTCACATACACACACACATGCATAGTCATAGATACTATGTACTGTGTGTGTATATGTATGTGTGTGTGTGTTAGTCTGACTCTTTGGGCCATGGACTGTAGCCCACCAGGCTCCTCTGTCCATGGAATTCTCTAGGCAAGAATACTGGAGTGGGTTATCATTCCATTCTCCAAGTATGTATTACTACTACCCCTATCTTATATCTGTGGAAAGTGAGGCTCAGAAAACTTAAGTAACCCATCTGAAATCACACAGCCAGCAAATTATATTTGAACTCTAATGCTCTCAGCTATTAAATTTAAGGCATACAAAAGTCAAATAGTTAGTTTATGCTGCTGCTGCTGCTAAGTCGCTTCAGTCGTGTCCTACTCTGTCCGACCCCATAGACAGCAGCCCACCAGGCTCCGCCGTCCCCGGGATTCTCCAGGCAAGAACACTGGAGTGGGCTGCCATTTCCTTCTCCAATGCATGAAAGTAAAAAGTGAAAGTGAAGTCCCTCAGTCGTGTCCGACTCATAATCATAAAGCTAAAACATGTCTAATCTGGGATTCAAATCCAGAGCTCGTCTATCTCCAATCCTTACTTCCTCACCCTACAGGACGGGGAGCAGGCATTTTAAAGTAGGTTTATTAGAGTTGCATAAATGCAGAAGATCATAGCAGGAATTATTAGCCTTTAAGTAGACATTATTTCAAAGGTGTGTAAGAGCAGGGTTCTTCCCACTGACCGGCTGGTGGGACTTACCAACCAAAAAAGGCAATCTTTGGTGAGCACGTGGTGGATTCGACCAATGAAAGCCGCACATTGCGAGGAGTGAGTGGTGGATCTGACCAATCAGTAACTTCAAAAAGGGCCCTAGTCAGTGAAACTGACAAATCGAGGAGTCACAGCTAGACCTGCATCTCTGAGCTGGGAACGTTCTCCTTGGAAAGGTAATCTGACTTCCAAAATGGCTAAAGGCCACTCTGAGCTCTGACTGGCGCCAGGGTTCCAGGAAACAGGTTGGAGGCCATTCCTGCGCCAGCAGTAACTGCCAGCGCGCCTTTGCTCATAGATTAGCCATGAGGTCAACCGTTTCAGTGACTCACCTCGTGAAAATGAGGCGGCAGTGTCAGGCCTTACTGTTTCTCTGTAAGCATTTAAATTGATTTTTACAGCTGGTTAAATTCTCCCCTTTGTTTTTATACAGAGGCTTAGGATGTGGCTGGATATCAGCTCCAAAGATGTTACCAGGTAAAACAGTCCCCCACTCCATGCAAGATGGGAGTCTCTGGGATCAGTGAAACTGGCTCACCGAAACTGTGGCCAGATAGTGATCTGCCTGAGACAGCTCCACTGGTGAGAGCTTGGGGAGAGCCACCACCAAGGACTGAGGGACCTCCCTAACTAGAGACAGAGACAGCCACATCGTGAAACACCCTGCTCAGTGATGACCCCATCCATTGCCCCAAATTGAGATCACCTGCCTCCCATTTGGACAGAAATTTCAAGAGCTCCTGGAATTTTATATATGGAGAATCTCCATGGAAGGAGATCCTGGCTCCTGTGTCCCTCTCAGTTTATTTTCTGTTCAAAGTTCTTTCTTCCTTTGCCACCATATCCCCTACCCGCTTCCCTGGTGGCTCAGAGGTTAAAGTGCCTCCCTTCAATGCAGGAGACCTGGGTTCGATCCCTGGGTTGGGAAGATCCCCTGGAGAAGGAAATGGTAACCCACTCCAGTATTCTTGCCTGGAAAATCCCATGGACGGAGAAGCCTGGTAGGCTACAGTCCATGGGGTCGCAAAGAGTCGGACACGACTGAGCGACTTCACTTCACTTTCACCCCTGCACACAAACAAGATGCTGCTCCCAATTCACACAGCCTTCCAGGCACCACATCAGGTTAGTTTGGGTCACTCTGAAAGCAGAACAAGCAAGGCAAGGATTTGATGGAGGTGGTCTACTTAGGTGACCCCAGGAAGAAGTGTGGAGTAGGAAGAGCGAACCAGGGAAATAGGAAAAGCCAAAATGAGGGTGTGTTTCCTTCAAGTCTGTAGGCATAGAAGGCTCGAGTCCACTGGAACCTCTGAGAAGGCGGCAGATGCCTCGCAGAAGGGTCTACCCCATGAGTGATAGCTGGAGTCTTTGTCTTCCCCCCACCCCCCTCACTGATTGGGAAGTTGTTCCTGGGGAAGTTAACTCCCTTACACTTCCGGGTAGCATTTGCAGGCTGTGAAAAAGCTTGTGTGGTGCAGGAGATAACCCTGAATCTGAATCGGAAAGACTCTGGCTCTGCTTGAGGGAGGACGTTGAGAATGAGTCTGAGCTCACAGTTTCACATATGTCTGTCCTCTTCGGCTGTGACTGAAATCAGAGGCAGGCCAGGCGCTGGCGGAGCAGACAATACTGGCTACACACGCTGACTGCAGCCCTCCTGAACAATGTTACAAACGCTGAGGGGAAGCAACAGGGAAATAAAGCCAAAAGGAACAAGAAATGTGAACCCAAACTGGAGTATGGAGTACTTCACACTTCTACCCAAAAGGCATTGGAGAAAACCATATGACTTTTGAACTCTAAATTTGGGTTCAAATCTACTTAGTAAGTTAGTGACATTAGGTATGCTACCTGACTGCTTTAAGCCTCAGTTTCCCCAAACATATGATAGGTATAAAAATACTTACCTTATAAAAACAGTGATGTGCAAAGCCCTTGGGACATAGTAAGCCCTTTCTCAACATATGGCAGCTCTTGCCAAAGGGCCAGCCTGTTTTCCACACCCTCAGCCACCTCGAAGCCCCAGATCATCTCTGAGGGAAGGAGGCTATTTCACCTTTTCTAGACAGGAGCTGCCTGACATCCCAGGGCTTTGAAGGCCAAGACCACATAGCTCTATGGTCTCTGCTGTCCTCCCCCTCAGAACCTCAACAAAACCACTCCTTGTCTTAGATATTTGGTTCAAATCATTTAAGAGGAACAAGGGAAGCAGGTGTGAGTGAGATATGTAAAATCTGGGTATTTAAAAAATGAAATTATGTGGGAAAGATCAGTCTTTAGGAAACTAGTCTTTTTTCTCAACTCAGTTCAGTTCAGTCCAGTTCAGTCGCTCAGTCATGTCCAACTCTTTGCGCCCCCATGAATCGCAGCACACCAACCTAGATAGCATATTCAAAAGCAGAGACATTACTTTGCCGACTAAGGTCCATCTAGTCAAGGCTATGGTTTTTCCTGTGGTCGTGTATGGATGTGAGAGTTGGACTGTGAAGAAGGCTGAGCGCCGAAGAATTGATGCTTTTGAACTGTGGTGTTGGAAAAGACTCTTGAGAGTCCCTTGGACTGCAAGGAGATCCAACCAGTCCATTCTGAAGGAGAGCAACCCTGGGATTTCTTTGGAAGGAATGATGCTGAAGCTGAAACTCCAATACTTTGGCCACCTCATGCGAAGAGTTGACTCATTGGAAAAGACTCTGATGCTGGGAGGGATTGGGGGCAGGAGGAGAAGGGGATGACCGAGGATGAGATGGCTGGATGGCATCACGGACTCGATGGATGTGAGTCTGAGTGAACTCCGGGAGTTGGTGATGACAGGGAGGCCTGGCGTGCTGCAATTCATGGGGTCGCAAAGAGTCGGACACGACTGAGCGACTGAACTGAACTGAACTGAACTGAGTACTAAAGAAAAACTTCAAACTTTCCTTTATAAAATTTTCTGTTTCATGGTCTAGGTGTCCATACTTTGAGATGAAGTAATAACCTTTGGGTGAACATGATAATAAGCAAACTCAGATTCCAGAGATGAGTGTTCCTTTGTGTCAGATCCATCCATCTGTGTTCCTCAATTGTGCTGAAAAGTGTTACATCTATAAAATACATTTTAAAAACATATTGCTCTTATTTCAATTATTTCCATATTTTTATTTCTGCTACTCCCTAAATTTCCAAATTCCAGTGACCTGAAATTGGACTTCTTTAATCTGGGTTAAAAGGATCATGTGCTTTGGTTCAAAACTTCCCTCCCCTGATCTCCTCTGCCTGGTGTCTGGGGTTGGATGGGAGCCCCCATATCAGACCCCATCAACCAGACAATGATCTGCAGAAACACTTCTTCAGGAGGAGCCAGGGAAAGAGCCTGGACCATAACCAAAGAGATCAGAGCTCTAGGTAAGCTCTTCCATGGACAGGTTGTGTGACCTTGGGCAGGTGACTCGCATTCTGGGCCCCAGTTCCTGTTCTTTAAGGTAAGGCACTTAGACAAGAGGTGCTCTGAGAATAAGTGGATATGATCCTTGGGGGCCTAGGCAGAGGTCCCTGGATAGCTGGGATTTCCTGAGCTCCGCCATGGCGTCCCTGGTTTGGCTAGGGGCTCCCGCAGGGCAGGATCACGTTGCCCCAGATTCCAGGACTGGCTGCAGCACAGACCCAGGATCGGGTGACAGATCCATCCAGCCTGGACTGGCTCAATCTCTCAGCTACAGCCGCAGCCATGGGGGCTGGAAAACCAGAGCTAATGCAAGCCAGCTGGAGGCCAGGACAAGATTGATGAAGGACAGGGAGAGGATTTGGCCAGGGGGTTGGGGGACAAGAGCATAATTAGTCCTGCCTGCTTCCCAGAGGCCCCCAAGCTGGGTAAACCTCATTAATTGGGAACCCCCAGTGGGGAATTCCTGCTCATGACCCAGGGAAGGAAGGGCTTGTTAGGAGTTAATTAGGAGTAGAAGTGCCAATCAGGGAAAGTGTTTAAACTATTAAATGACTAAGCACCTGTTTACTTACAAACAACTGATATGTCAATTATCCAACCATCAAAGAAGGCCCCCTAGATAGTGATTACCAATCTCGGGTGATCCTCAAGGTCATCTAGGAAATTTGTAAGCATTCATCTCCAAAACAATGACCCTGATAGGTCAGCCAAGGTTGAGAACCACTGCCCTAAGCGAGCCACTAGCCCAGGATCTCTTGGCCCAGTCTCAGTGGCTACTTGTAAGCAAGTAATAAGTAACACCCAACAACTACTATAGCTATTGCTCTTTCTGTAATTAATTTAACATTTACTAGGCACCAAAAATAATGCTTTGCTTTTAGAATGACTTCTTTTAATCCTCATAATAGCCATTTGTGGTAGATGTTGTTATCACTTGACTACAGAAGATGAAATAATTGAATTCAAAGAGAGGGAAAACTCATTAAAAATAATGGTAAGTGGCAGAGATTGTATTTGATCCCAGATATTTTAACTCCAGAGCTCAAATCCTTACTTTTTTAATGGTCCCCAAAGCCCTTCCTGTCCTTTGGCTGAATAAGACAAATACTCTATTAGACTTTTAAAGATAGTCATAGGACTAGTCAAGTATTGTCCATTATATTGATGGGAAAACCAAGTCACTGAAAGGGGACATTAACTGATTCAAAGATTCTAGGCTTATGGCTTCATGCCTGGGCCATTTTCCTTTAGACAAGACTATCACCTGGAATTATGGATTAGAAGGAAGAAAAGAGGCCAGTCCCCAGTGCAAAATGTCAACACACGTGCCCAGGTATTCAAAATGCAGACTGATTTAGCTAAGAGCATTGGGCTCTAATCACAGCCACACCACGGACCCCAAGAGTGACCTGGAGCAAGGCACTGAACTTCTGTGGGTCTCAGTTTACCCATCTGTCAAATGGGAGTGCTGCTAACTGTTTGCCTTCTGCTTTGTAAGAAACAAGTGAGTGAACTGTAAGTGAGGGAAAAGAGATTTCTTTGTAAGGAATTATTCCAACTGATGGGGGCATTCTTGACGTTAGGGAGCTTCTCACACAATTATGTGGCATCTTAGGGCTTGATAAGATGGCCTTTTAGGCCCCAGAGCCAATCTTCCCCTCCCTGGGTTGCAGGACACTAAAGAAAGCACTTCCTAATTTTCTTTAGAAAACTGGCAAGATGGTTGACCAGATGGCCCCCCTTGGCCTTCCTGTGTAACACCTAGATTTGACTTTACTGGTCAAGCAGACCTTCTAGTCCTACCCCTCAGGCCAACGGCAGCTTCTTCCAGAGCCAGCCTCACCTAGGGGCCCCATCCAGATGCCCGCTTAGTTCCCTTCCGGCCCTAGCGGAGGCATGAGCCTCCCCCGCCTCCTGCTCACTCCTCGCTCCTCGGCCGCCAGCCCAGCAGCTGTTGCCTCAGATCAGTGTGGACCATCTAATCCCCTCTCTAGAGCCCTGGCCCCCTCCTCAGGCAGTAAATTAAGGAGGATGTAAGAACAGAGGGCACCAGCGTCAGCAGAGCGGCATCCAAAACATCCTCCCCCACCCTGTGCCTGAGTCATAGGCCCTGAACTGGCCCCCTCTCTGCCTGGGGTGAGGGAGGAGGTGGCAAGGAGAACCAGGCCTAAGGGAAGAGGGAAGTGGGAGCCCAGAGGGTGGAAAGGGTGTGGGAACTATGCAGAAGAACCAGGCTGGACTCCTAGAGGTGCTCTAGCTCAACTGCCTTCCCTGTCACCTGAGTGAGGCCCCAAATCCATACACCAGAGTGACAGGGCATGGAGCCTG
Source organism: Cephalophus harveyi (assembly GCA_006410635.1). NCBI lineage: Eukaryota > Metazoa > Chordata > Mammalia > Artiodactyla > Bovidae > Cephalophus > Cephalophus harveyi. The sequence continues at coordinate 1,527,521 of SJYT01046799.1, forward strand.
CACGTTAGCTTCTTTGTCATGCCCTGCCTGCCTAACTCCATCTCTTTCACATGCCACACCCCTAACTGTCATGTCTCCATCCCTTAAATGGACAGAGAATAGTCAACTGACAAGAATATGGAACACCTCACTCTAGGACCCACCCCAAATCCCTGTGTTGAGGGGCTGTGGTGGAGCTGTGCTAACCTCCTGCCCCCAAGAGCATGATCTATAGGGCTGACCTTAGAATTCTATCATTCTCTGACTTTAAAACACCATCTAAGACTCTGTACACATATGATGTATTGAAGTTCACACCAAGAGCTTCCTGGCCTGACACTGATCTACTAAAAACGGAAACTGGAGGAAGAGGGAGAAAGATGGCCAAATAAAACTGGTGTGGCACCTACTGGTCTGACCTAGAAAGAAGAGCTACCCAACTTTTCAGAGATGCACCCTGGGAGGAGGAGCTAGCAAATATTGCAGTGGCTTTGGATGTAGAGATCAGAGTTGGGTGATGAACCCCACGAGCTTGAGATTTTAAGTTAGCAAAGTCAATATCATCTTTTAGACTTCATGGAGACATAGTGGGATGAGGACTCAGCCCTCAGAAACCAGATGGAAACATTTCATGTGCACAAAGAAAATGGATCTGTTCAGAGAGAAGAAAAAATAATCCTGTGTGTCAAAAGCATCAATGTTTGTGTTTCAGCCCTGCTTTAAATACCACTTATATGCTGATGGCTATCCAATTTCTATCTTCAGCTGAGATTTCTCAGCTAAACTCTGAACTTATATTAGCCTGCTTGATATCATCACTTGGATATACAATAAAGCTCTCAACCTTAACTTATCCAAAACTGAACTCCTGATCTGCTCTACGAAGCTTGCTCTACATATAACCTTTTCCATCTGAGCTTGCGGCAACTCCATCCATCATGCTGCTCAGGTAAAACACTACCTTTGAATCCTCTTTGACTCTCCTCTCCATTCCCACATCCAGTCTGTCATGAGATCCTATTGGCTCTACTTTCAAAAACTGTATCAAAAAGCTGACTACTTTTCACCCTCTCCACCGCTCCCACTCCAGACCAAGCTGTAGCCATCTCTCACTGCAGAAGAGGTCTTGTGCAAGACCTCTTGTTTCTAACCTCCCCCCCTGGCCAACACCGTATCTCCCCACCCGACCTGTTCTAAGCACAACAGCTAGGGGAATCCTTCTGAAAATGCAAGTTAGTTCTTCATAATTTTTCTGCTTAAAACTCTTCAAGGCTCCACATTTCTTTCAAGCTAAAATCCAAAGTCCTGGCAATGCCTGCAAAGCTCTACATGGTCTTGTTTCATCCACACTTGGCCTTCGTCTCCTGCTCCTCTTCCTCTTTCTCTGCCCCAGGTACATTGACCACCTTGTTACTTCTCAAACTTGGTAGACATGCTTCTGCCTTAGAACCACCTTTGTAATTTTTCTCACTACCTGGAATATTCTCCCACCAGGTATCTGCCTTCCTAACTCCTCCTTCCAAAGACTCCTTTAGGTCTTTGCTCAAATTTCACCTTTTCAACAAGCCAAGGTCTGCCCTGATTATCCTTCAACTGCAATCAGTTTCCCTCTTCCAACAGCCTGACCTCCCATACCACAATCTACTTTTCTTCTGTTTTTAATATATAACACAAATACACATAAAGTATATAATTCACTATTTACTATCTTTATGCTTGTTGCCGTCTCCCCCAGCTAAAAGGTAGTGACACAAGGCCTGTATTTTGTTCACTGTTGTATCCCAGGTGCCTAGAACAAAACCTAGCCCATTCATGAATGAATCAAGGTGGTGAAGGGGAGAAGAAAGTCGCCTAAAGCTCACCAGCCACGTTACAGAAATGGAGTTTGGCATATTGAAGCATGTCCCAGGGCTGACCCAGAGACCTACTTAAGCAGATGAGGTCTCCATCCATCCAGATGTCCTGCTACAAGGGACTTAATGGCTAAAAGTCAAACATGCTGCAGACTCTGAGGTGCCTTCAGCACAGCTATATTTATGACTGATTCAACAGAAAAGGGCAAAAACTAGAAGCAGCTTACTCACAATATTCCCCTGATTTATTCCATGTATGCTGTCCTGTTATAACAGGATAACTGTCCTAGTTCTTGATTTAGTCCCACCTCTTAACATTAGATGTCTGTCCTCCCACCCAGGGTGGTTCCAGACCTACCTCATGACAATGCCATTTATTGACTCCTTTGCCACTCAACTCAAATGGCTTCTTTTGTTGTCAACTTTTCCCCCATTTCCATTTTTGCCATCTGGGTTTGAGGAAGCACCTTTATTAGATTTCTATTGCTGTAGAACAAGTCACCCCAAACTTAATGGATTTAAACCATATCTACTCAATAGCAACTGTCATTAGGGAAATGCAAGCTAAAGCCACAAAGAAGCAATACTTCATCCTTGCTAGGATGGTTTTAATAAAAAAAAAAAAAAGAGAGAGAGTGAGAAATAACACTGGTTCATGGGGATGGAGAAATTGGAATCCTCACACACAACTGGTGGGAGTGTAAAAGTGTGCAGTTACTTTGGGAAGCAGTCTGGCAGTTCCTCAAAAGTTAAACATAGGGTTATTATGTGACTCAGCAATTCTGCTCCTAGGTATATGCCTAAGAGAATTGTAAATGTAAGTCCACATAAAAACCTGTTCACGAAAGTTCAGAGTGCTTTCTTCATAATAACCAAAAAGTAGAAACAACCCAAATATCCATCAACTGTTGAATGGATAAATATAATGTGCTGTATCTATACAAGGGATTATTACTCATCCATAAAAAGGAGTGAAATACTGATACATACTACAATTTGGATGAATCTTGGAAATATTATGCTAAGCAAAAGGAGCCAGATGCAAAAGGCTGCATATTACATGATCCTATTTATATGAAATGTTCCGAATAGGCAAATGCATATATACAGAAAATGGATTAGTGTTTGCCAGGGGCTGGAGGAAGTGAGGATCAGGGAATGACTACTTAACAGGCTTCATTTGGGGGAGGTGAGTAAAATGTTCTGGAATTATATAGCGATGATGGTTGCACACTTTGTGAATATACTAAAAAGCATAGAATTATACACTTTAAAATATTCATTAATTAGTTCATAGTTCTGTAGATCAGATGTCTGGACAGCCTTGGCTGGGCTCTAATCTCAAGGGCTTACAAATCTGACATGAAGGTGTGGAGGGTGGCATGAGGCTTATTCTAAGAATCTGCTTCCAAACATACTTGCTTGTTGGCAGAGTCCAGTCCTTGTGATTATAGAGCTGGGATCCCTGTTCCCTGCTGTCTCTCAGCACCTGAACGCCACCTGCATTCCTTCTCACATGGCCCTCTCTACCTCCAAGTTAACAAATCAGAGCTCTGAGTCCTTCTTATGCTTCAGATTTCTCTGACTTCCCTTTCTGCCACCAGGGTGTGAGAGTTCCTTGCTGGCAATGACTTATGTGAGTAGATTAGGCCCCCTCAGATAATCACCCTTTTTTAAGGTCAACTGTATAACACATAGCATAATACAATCAGGGGAGTGTATTGTATCTCATCACATCCCCAGATTCTAGGGATTAAAGTGTGGCATCTTGGGAGCCATTCCTGGAAATTCTGTCACAACAGCACCTGATAAATATTTGAGGTGGACTTGCTGACAGTTTGATCTCCCAGAGGAGCAAGCATTCCTGAGCACCTGTTCCATTTTGATGCTGGGAGTTCCATGAATGACCTTCTTGTCTTCCTGGTCCCTAGCCCAGCCCCAGCACAGGATAGGCACTCCATGAATACTCAGCAAGTATTCGCTGAACTGTCTCTACCCTACAGTAGGTCTCTATTCAGCTGAGAAGACAGAACCATAAACACACAGGAAGCTTCAAGTGCTGTTCACTGTGAGAGGAGCGTATGCGTGCTAGGGGCACATGGGAGGCCATTTCTTTGAAACTAGTCTTGACTGAGATGAAGAGAAGAGATAGGAACCCTGAAAGCAAGTAACCAAGTCACCTTAGAACTTGTGATAACCACAGAGATTATCTGCATGAGATAATGCCAAGCATGTGCCCAGTTTTAGAAAGGCAAATTATAGAAAGTGGGAGAGCAGACAAACTCCCAAGAGCAGATATGTTATTCAAAGGTAACATTATTTTTCAGTTTAATTTCAAATGACTCCCAAGAAGAAAACTGAGGGCGGTTCGGGGGGAAAGGTCATATCCAAGGAGAACAATCTAGATAATAGGGCCTCTGCCAAGTGTCTTCTGGTGACTGCACTCATTCTTTCAACAAACATCTACTGAGAGCACAGTGATAGGTGGGCTAATTCAGGGACAACCACAGTGAGAAGTGTGATCGGTGATCTCTGCTTCCTGGTTTAATGTAATCCCTCCTCTTTGAATATTAATATCAGTGGAAGTAATGGAAGTTACTTCCAAGAGCAGGTTATAAAAAGATGCATCTTCTGGGAGGGTGTCGGGATTTGAGCCCAGGTGTCTTTGTCTGCCTATTTTGTCGGGGCACCAGAATCTGCTAAGTGGTCTTCACAGCGTTATCCAGCCCAGTGTTGCTCCCCCTGTGGCCCCCGGGTATCCAGGTCAGGTCACGGCTGTGCTTTCCAGTATAGTAGCCATGACCCACCACAAGCGTTTGAGACCTAGAGTTGAGAAGCACTCTCATTAAGACCAACTGGTAGTTCAGAAGTGATTTGGCCCAGATAAGAAGAAAAAGGGAGGCAAATCATCCTTCTATACCTGTGAGTGTTTGGGAGTCTCCTGTGGAGGCGTGGGTTGACAGTGGCCTGCTGTGGGGTCAGAGGCACTGGCAGCAGCAATATCAAAAGATGCATCTTTGTTTTGGGTGCATTCTCTGTCTCTTTCCTCTCTCCAATCACTCGCTCTGAGAGAAGCCAGCTGCCATGTTGCAACTTGCCCCGTGGAGAGTCCCTCGTGGCAAGGAACTGACATCTCTAGCCAACAGCCAGGACAGAACTGAGGCCTGCCAACAGCCACATGAGTGAGCTGGACATGGATCTGCTCCTAGTCTTGCCGCAAGATAACGTTAGCCCCAGCCAACACCTTAGTTACAGCCTACGAGAAACCCTGGGCTAAGCTGCTGCTGGACTCCTGACCCACAGAAACAGCAGGATAATAAAAGTTTATTGTTTTTAGCTGGTAAATTTGACTGTATTTTGTTGTGCAACAATAGATAACTAATACAGGAAGCTTTATACTAGAAGTGACAGTACTTTACAATAATTATGATAAAGAATATAAATGAAGAATATACCCCAAATCAGAGGCAAGACACGCACCTGAAGATAAAACAAAGACAGGGCTCGACAGGAGGGAGTCAGGAGGGGAGAGGACTCATGTGGCGTGAGAGTTGGGAAAATGCTCAAGGTGGAAAACAGGATTTCTTGAGTTTTGTTTGGAAGCAGAATAAAGAAGACTTCCTGTGGGGGTGAGAGTGGTGGAAAAGTAGGAGAACTCCCCAACTTTATCCTGTATCTGTTGCCTCCAGCGGCATCATGAGCCTCATTCATTCATTGCTCAAAGGTTGCCAAGAGCAGATTTGGTTTGGTTGGAGCAGACTGAAGAAGGAGATGCTGAAGAAGATTGTTCTAGAACTCAAAACTCTGCCAAGTGCAGTCTTCTCTTTAGGCCCCAAGAAATCCCAAGAGCATGTGAAATGAGATGGTTGAAGTGCTATGGGTGGCCCTTAGGAAGATCTGGGGGATGGAAGGGGTCATATGGGATGGAGCAGACATTGTCCTGATTTTCAGAAAGAAGGAAGAGGATCCATAGATACATGGGCTGGGGGTCCTGACCCGGGGAGAGGGTCTAGCCTAGATTCTGAAGAGAAGATGGTGAGTCCCAGGCCCTAGCCCAGCATCCCCTAAACAACTCAGGTCTAGCCTTGTGCAGTTTCTTAGTTTTTAAACAGCAAAGCATGAGCAATCATACCTGACCAGGATCCAGAGAAGGCTGTGGAAATGGCATATCCTGATTTCATCTGCCAGTTGACATCTCCTAATGTGGAAAGTGGAATAAAAGTACTTTTAGGGATATTTATAAACATTTAAGGGCTTCCCTGGTGGCTTAGAGGTTAAAGCGTCTGCCTCCAATGCGGGAGACCTGGGTTCGATCCCTGGGTCGGGAAGATCCTCTGGAGAAGGAAATGGCAATCCACTCCAGTATTCTTGCCTGGAGAATCCCATGGACAGAGAAGCCTAGTAGGTTACAGTCCATGGGGTCACAAAGAGTCGGACACGACTGAGTGACTTCACCTCACCTCACCTCATAAACATTTAAACAGTTATGACCAGAAATGACCAATTAAAGGAAAATTATCACTGAGAATATCCCAGAAACCTGTCAGCCCCTACTGGTTAATAATATTAACAGTTAGCATGTATTATGGGTTTCTATTATATTAATACTAGGAACCATTCTGAGTACTTTCCATGGATCGTTTCATCTGATTCTCAAAACAGTCCTATAAGATGGATATTTATTATCAGTTCTATTGAACAGATGGAGAATCTGAGGTCCAGGGAAATTAAGTCACTTGACAAAGTCACCCAGTTAGGATATCACAGAGTCAGGGCTGGCAACCCAGACTGCCTGCCTTCACCTTTATCATGGGGCCCTGTGGCCACAGAGAAGGCAATGCCCATGTTGTTATACCTGGGAAGAAGCATCTTGGCTCAGCTTGCATGAGAATGAAGCAGGCTCAGACATGGGCATGCATGCCTGCAATCCCTGTATGTGTCTGTCTGTGTTGTGTGAATCTGCATATTAACCTGATATTTGTGTGCCTGGGTGCTCTGAACAGCAGGTTGTTGGGGAAAATCTGAAAGGAAGGGGGCAGGGCACAGCAGCCCTGATCATACAGTGCCCAGGGTGCAGCAAAGCAGCAGGAAGTTGGTCAGTGGGTCAGGCAGCCGGTCACCCGAGCAGGAGGGCGACAGGTGGGCAGGGCTGTCGGGGGTGACTGGCCGGCTCCCACCTGCCAGGGCTGTCCATCAGCACCAACGCTGACAGTGCCTGAGGCCAGGACCCCCGCCAGGCCAGTCCCAGATGTGCACCCTTCCAGGGGACATCCCAAGGTGGCAGAGACCCCCTGCCCACAGCCAGTCCCAAGCCTTGGCCAAGCCCTAAGCATCCAGATTCCACCTTGTTCTCTCTTACTCATCCCGCATGCATTCATGAATCCTCACTTGCTCAGTCGTGTCTGACTCTTTTGTGATCCCATGGACTGTAGCCTGCCAGGCTCCCCTGTCCATGGGATTTCCCAGGCAAGAATACTGGAGTGGGTTGTCATTTCCTCTTCAAGGGGATCATTCCCACCCAGGGATTGAACCTGTGACTCCTGTGTCTCCTGGCAGGTAGATTCTTTACCACTGAGCCACCTGGGAAGCCCACTCATCCCCATGGTGCTGCTGCTGCTGCTGCTGCTAAGTCGCTTCAGTCGTGTCCAACTCTGTGCGACCCCATAGACGGCAGCCCACCAGGCTCCCCCATCCCTGGGATTCTCCAGGCAAGAACACTGGAGTGGGTTACCATTTCCTTCTCCAATGCATGAAAGTGAAAAGTGAAAGTGAAGTCACTCAGTCGTGTCCAAATCTTAGCGACCCCATGGACTGCAGCCTACCAGGCTCCTCCACCCATGGGATTTTCCAGGCAAGAGTACTGGAGTGGGGTGCCATTGCCTTTTCCGACTCATCCCCATACCAGAGGCTAAAAGTTGCCTTGGGCGACTCAGACAGTGAAAGCTAAATAATGGGATGAGACGGGGTGGGGACACATGGCCAATGGGTGCCCTTCCACATTCATCTGCCTTCAACATTCAGGTGACAGGAAGTACATGACCTTGCTAACGTTATGGGATTGGAAAAGACAAAAGCTTCTCAGAGGTCATCTCAATCACACTTCTTTATTTTTCAGACAAGGAAAACTCAGATTCAAAGAGGCCACAGAATACCTCTGAAGGTCCTGGGATCCATCCCAAGGTCCAGCAAGAGTCAGAAATCTAGAACTTAAGTTCAGCTTCCCTGGGGGCCGATGACTTCTGCCTGGGAACAGGATGAGCAGTTGGAGGCTGGAAATAGGTGGGGGAAGAGAGGATCCTGGAACTTTACAAATCCAAGTAGGGGAGGGGGACCCCAGCTCTGGCAAGCAGAAGAAGGGGCAGGGCAGGTAAATGAGAGGGGTGAGGCGTGAGGAGGGTGGAGCCCAAGTCAAAGCCGGTGGAGGGGTGGGCACGGGGCTGGCAGTGAGTGGCTCTGGGGCAGAGTAGGGTACCGCCGGTCTTGCAGTGGAGAGACTGGAATGGGGTCGGGGAAGTGCGGGGAGCTCTAACCAGCCGAGGACCCAGAAGGAGGCTGTAGTGGGAGGAGCTGGGGGCGGGGCAGTGGGGCACTAAGGGCTAGATGGGGTGGGAGCCCAAGGTCAGTGGCTGCGGAGGGAGCGCGAGGGTTGCCCGGGACTGGGGAGGTGGGAGCCGGGTGGAGG
>SJYT01046799.1:1536200-1565575 GCA_006410635.1 Cephalophus harveyi
AGGTGGGAGCCTGGTGGAGGGTGGGGAAGGCCCCGCGGTGGGCTGGGGCTGCGGTGATGGGCGGCGCGTGGCCGGCCGCCCCCAGCTGTGGCGTCGCTCAGGCCCGGCTTAGCGGGCCAGGGCCAGGGATTAGGGGCAGTGGCCGCACCTGGCGGAGCGGCCGCAGGGCTAATGCTGTGTGACCGCGCGGCCCCGCCCGACAACTGGCTCCCTCCCGCCGAGCGGGGCGTGTGCGCGGGGGCGTGCGCCGCGGGCGGCGTGCGCACGTGTGCCGCCTGGGCCCTGCGGCTGTCGCTGATGGCCGGAGCCTGCGCGGGCCTGAGAGGGTCTCAGCAGTGAGCTGCCGAGGGGCAGTGGCTTGAAGGTGTGTGGGGACTTTGAGGGGCACGTGGGGGCCACGTGACTGTGTGCCACTGGGACAGCTGTCACCTTGTGATGGTGTCCCTCGGGTCCGATTCCCCGGGGCTCTGACTGGGTGTGTCTCTCGGACATGACAGTTTCTATTATCACCCTATGCTGATCGTGTGCCACTGTCCAGGACCTTAAGGCTACTGTGAGACCCACAGACTCTACAGGGATGTCTCTGTGTCTTTAGCATCAGGAAGAACGTCCACCTTCCCTGGGCCGGGGGCCCTCGTCCCCTGTGCAGACGTAGCCTTTGCAGCGGTCTCCTCCCTCAAGCTGTCTGTTTCCCCACAGCAGTGTCTCAGCTATGTATCCGCCTGGTGCTGAGTGGGGCTCTCTAAATTCAGACCTGCCCCCTCAAGCCCATCTGGAACCCAGCGCCTTAGCTCAGGGCCCCCAGACTTGCTTTCACATGGCCAAAACAACCAGATCTTGGCAAAGTCAGAATTGAAGATTCTTATCTAATGTCACAGATAAGCCTCTGTGCCCTTGCACCTGCGGTTCCCTAGGCTTCCCTGGCTGCTCAGACGTAAAGCGTCTGCCTGCAATGCAGGAGAGCCGGGTTCCATCCCTGGGTCAGGAAGATTCCCCTGGAGAAGGAAATGGCAATCCATTCCAGTATTCTTGCCTGGAGAATCCCATGGACAGAGGAGTCTGGTAGGCTACAGTCCACAGGGTTGCAAAAAATCAGACACGACAGAGCGACTTCACCTTCTTTCTTTTCTGCCTAGAAGAAGGCTCCTCCCTTTCCTAGAACGCAGGAGCCACCTCCACCAGGAAGCCCTTCCTGTAGCACCAGCCCAGCCCGCTCTTTTCTCTCCTTGAAGAACCTTGGATCACACCTGGCTTAGGCCACTCCAGTGTCATCTGCATCTCCTGGAGACAGGAGCTCCCTGAGAACAGAGGCCAGTCTAGACACATGATAACAGAGAATGCTCTCTGAGCGGAGACACTAGGCAGGCAGCGACATGGACCCCGCCCTTGCCCACCAACAACTAGCAGAGGCTGCTGGGGACTTCATTTCTAAGAGGCAGGAGAGTCTGGCTCACTCCTCCACATACACTCGTGTCCTCTGTCCTTCCAGGGGGGCTCCAAGCTGCTGGAGCAGCCCTAGGCCCCCAGCAGTGAGGAGCTGGGCTGAGCTGTCCTCAGCCGCCCTCTGGCCTCACCCTGGCCCTTCCCCGGTCCTGTCTGCAGAAGCCAGGCCCCACAGCAGGTGCCTGGACAGACGGGGCTGGAGAGCAGGGCTGGGTGCAGCGGGCCAGCCTCTAGCCAAGAACAAGACTCATAGAGAAACAAGTTCCCAAATCCTCCTCTTCCTCCTTCTCCCTGCCCACTCCTTGCGTGCTAAGTTGCTTCAGTCGTGTCCAACTCTTGGCGACCCCATGAAGCCCACCAGGCTCCTCTGTCCATGGGATTTCTCAGGCAAGAATACTAGAGTGGGTTGCCAGGCCTCCTCCAGGGGATCTTTCCGACCCAGGGATCGAACCTATGTCTCTTTTGTCTCTTGACTTGGCAGGCGGGCTCTTTACCACTAGCACTCTTTTCTGTGTGCTTATGCCTTACACAGTGCTTGATGCTGTAGGTACACTATTTAATCCTAAAGCAATTCCAAAACGTGGGTGTTAGCATCACCAACTTTCCGATGACACAGTCAGGATTCAGAGAGGTCAGATGCCTTGTCCAAGATCACCTCACTAGCCAGAGGCAGAGCGAGGATTCCCACTCAGATCTGTCTATGCCCTTGACCCCAGTGCTGACCCTTGGGTGCCGCTCTCCTCCCCATGAATGGTGACTTCGGCAGACCTCTGCCTCCCATATTAGGTGGGAGCTGTGGGTGCGGGCAAGGCTCCCTCTCAGTTGCCCCAGTGGAGGCATCGGAAATGCTAGTGGGATGGTGTTACCTTGGCTGTTCGCATGGCAAGTGAGTGAAGTGAAGTCACTCAGTCGTGTCCAACTCTGTGTGACCCCATGGACTGCAGCCTACCAGGCTCCTCTGTCCATGGGATTTTCCAGGCAAGAGTACTGGGGTGGGTTGCCAGCATGGCAAGTGGTAGCCTTCATGTCCCAGCTCTATCTTACCTGCTCTATGACCTTGGGACACTAATCCTCCATCCCTGTTTCCTCATCTATAAAATGGAAGAGGTAACCATCCACTAGTGTTAGGAGTGGAGTTAACTCAGAAGTAATTCTTGTCACACAGTAGGCAGTATATATGTAGATATTATTGTTGGTATTGTCTCCCCCTAGCCTAGAAGTCACTTTACACTGGTAACCAACACAACATTTTAAATCTTTTCCAGATTCTTTTCTAGTATGGGTTATAGCTGCTTAGTTGCTCAGTCACGTCCAACTCTCTGCAGCCACATGGACTGTAGCCCGCCAGGCTCCTCTGTCCATGGGATTCTCTAGGCAGGAATGCTGTTGTGGTTTACCATGTCCTCCTCTAGGGGATCTTCTTGACCCAGGGATCGAACCCGCGTCTCTTGCGTCTCCTGCACTGGCAGATGAATTTTTTTTACCACTGGAGCCACCTGAGAAGCCCGTAAGTTATTATATGCTATTGAATATAGTTTCCTGTGCTATACAATAGGACCTTGTTGTTTATTTTGTATAAAGTAGTATGGACACCCCATCTTTGGATCCAGGGTAGGGGCTACAACCAGCACAGTCCCCTGGCCCACATACCCTTCAGGTCCCAGGGTAGAACGCAGACAGAGCCTCCTCCACTGTGTGGGAAACCCCCCCACACACACCCTGGGACCAAGATGCCTCCTTCTCACCCTTTTCTGGGTCCTCCCTGAGTAACTGGCAGCTTAGGCTTCGGGAATGGTATCAAGTGGACCAGAAGTCACCCAGGAGATATCCCATGCCAAACTTCTTTAGAAACAGAATCCTACCTTCAGATCCATAAAGCAGATGTGGGCGTGCCATTTTGTTGTTACAAGTTAATTTTACCAGTTCAAATGTATAGTTCTTATTTCTTATAAGGAACACTGTTTTTCTCTAACAGCTACAACTGAGCCTGGCACAGGCTAGGCCCTCAATAAATAATTGTTGACTGAATGGATAGTCAATTGGAGGGGGGAAAATGAGGTTATTTCAATAACTACGAATATGTGAGATGGGGTCACGAAGATAATTGGAGAATCCTACTGGGCTGAAATGCTCATCCAGGCTTTGTGATAGCCCCGAGGAACTTCTGAATGGCCCAGGACTCCACCAAGCATAGTTTGAAAACAACTCGTCCAGCTCTCCTTTCAGTGAATGAGGACAGAGGGTCAGCAGCAAAGCTGGGCTGAACCCAGGCCTCCTGCTCCCTGTCCCAGGGCTCCCTTTCATCCTCTCAAACCCTCAGCATGATGCATTCTGGAGCCATGATGCAATGTGGTCCTTCCTGTTCATTTTGCCCTGGGTGCCAGCGGCCCACCATCCTGTTCCAGACATTTCCCACCAGCCTCTGCCCCAGGCTGGAGCCAGGAGGGAGCCAGGCCCTTCCCAACTGACTCCAGTCCGGGCTGTGTTCCTAATGTGTGTCATCCGGTGAAGGAAGGCCCATGGCCCAAGACCCTTCTTGGAACCCTAAGTGGCAGGCATTCCCAGTGGGTTCCAGGTTAGGGTGGGTGAGGAGTAGGGGGACGGGTACAGCCACCGAGGGCCTCAGCAAGGGGGGGATCCAGAAGCGCCCCGCATCATGGGCCCCACAGCAGTTGGGGGCATTTATGGGCCTTCCTATAAACTTCTGAGAGGGTAACTTTATCCTGCTTCTTTCGGCCAAGTATTCTCCTCCAGCAGCTGGTCACAAAGCTGGTTAATCTCCCAGAGTGCTCAGCCTAAAACCCGTGACTCACAGCACAGCCAGTGTGGGGGAGGGGGCAGCCGCCTCCAAAACGTGGCGCCCAGAGTCAGCTGTTCTGGGGGCCTTCTCGAGTTTCTCCAACTCAGGTCTGATATTCGGGGCCTGGCCTCCTCTCCCAGAGTCCTGTTCCTCACTGACCCCTAGATTTGAGCCATGAGATGTCGGGGCCCTGGGAGGAGGGACAGCTCCATGCCTTGGCTTTGGCCAAGACCTCAGGCTATCCCCAGGAATGACCTGCAGGCAGTGGCCTTCAAGGGAAGGGTGAGGTTTCAAGTGTAACTCTGGGAGTAAGCAGAGGAAGCCCTACAGTTGGGGGACCCTTAGCTGTACGGACCTGAAAAAATTCCCTTCAACTATGACCCCCTCACTTCAGAGCTGCTGTTGCTTGTCAGTGTGCGACTTGAAGCCCATGGGTAATGGCTGAAGCAGGCTTGCAAAAAGTAACACAAATGTCAAGTAGCCTGACTTGGGCAGAATAAATGCAAGAGCTTTAAGGGAGAAAAAGTGAAGTAGTTAACAGCATTGGCCTTGGAGTTGTAAAGACTTGAGTTCAAGTCCCAACTCTGCCACTTGTTAGCTGAATGACTAACCTCTCTGAGCCTCAGTTTCTTCATCTGTAAAATGGGCTGAGTAACCATACTAACTTTGGTGTGTTAATGTGAGAATCAGATGAGACTCAGTTTTGCCTACTTAGTAGGTGGGAGCTATGAATATTATTACCAAAATCATCATCATCATTATTGCTCAGAAGGCAAAAGGCACATTTTTATTTGTCAGGGACTTGTGTCTGTGTAGGAGTAAGGAAGCTAATGGTTTGAAAGTCTTTCAGTGACTCCCCTCATTTGACAGGAATCTATGTAGATGAACAGGACACTGCAAATGATGAGTGCATGTCTGTCAACCAGTGACACTGTGCTCATCAAGGCTGAAGACCAAACTCGAAAAAGAGCCATGACAGGTACCTGAGCGAAGGGCTCTACCAAGTAAAGCGTACCTCTTGTATCACCCTTTGCTGCTGTGTCTCTAGCAATTCTCAGCATCTTCTACTCTATCCCAGTGGTCCTGGAAGCAGCCTAAGATTCCTGTGTGAGGAGGAACTAACCACTTTATCAGTTCCCCTCATGGGCCAGGCAGGTCTCTGTTAGACACACATATCTGACCACATCTGGTGTTCGTGGGGAAGACACACTATTGTCCCCACAGGGTAAACTGATCACATTAGTAGACCTAGTTCCTCACGCCTAACGCTCATCGTCCCCACTGTCATGTGACTCTGCAGCTCTTCACATCAAGAGGCCTATTTCTTCATCCCTCGGTTCTCAGTTCAATCAGGTAACTTGTTGTGGCTCCCAAGGGGCTTGAGCAGAGGTTTGAAAAGATGCTGTGTGCTTTGGCTTGCACTTTTGCACCACTTCTCTCACCATGAAAATATGCCCAGCCAGCCTGCTGGATGATGAGAGACCTGCAGAGAAGAACTGAGTCACCCCAGTCAAGTCCAGCATGGAGCAGCCACAACAGGTGACTGAGCCCAGCTGAGCCCACAGCAGCCCTATCCATGTAGCCCACCTGCAGATTCATAAACTAAATGCTTATTGTTTGAAGCCACTGAGTTGTGGAGTGGAACATGACATATAAGCATTATCATAGGAATAGATAATAGACACAAACCTTTTTCAAAAAATAGACTTTATTTTTTAGAGTAGTTTTCAGTTCAGTTCAGTCACTCAGTCGTGTCTGACTCTGCGACCCCATGAATTGCAGCATGCCAGGCCTCCCTGTCCATCACCAACTCCCGGAGTCCACTCAAACTCGTGGCCATAGAGTCAGTGATGCCATCCAGCCATCTCATCCTCTGTCGTCCCCTTCTCCTCCTGTCCCCAAACCCTCCCTGCATCAGGGTCTTTTCCAGTGAGTGAACTCTTCGGATGAGGTGGCCAAAGTATTGGAGTTTCAGCTTCAGCATCAGTCTTTCCAAAGAACACCCAGGACTGATCTCCTTTAAGATGGACTGGTTGGATCTCCTTGCAATCCAAGGGACTCTCAGCAGCCTTCTCCAATACCACAGTTCAAAAGCATCAATTCTTTGGCACTCAGCTTTCTTCACAGTCCAACTCTCATATCCGTACATGACCACTGGAAAAACCATAGCCTTGACTAGACAGACCTTTGTTGGCAAAGTAATGTCTCTGCTTTTGAATATGCTATCTAGATTGGTCATAACTTTCCTTCCAAGGAGTAAGCGTCTTTTAATTTCATAGCTGCAATCACCATCTGCAGTGATTTTGGAGCCCCACAAAATAAAGTCTGACACTGTTTCCACTGTTTCCCCATCTGTTTCCCATGAAGTGATGGGACTAGATGCCGTGATCTTCATTTTCTGAATGTTGAACTTTAAGCCAACTTTTTCACTCTCCTCTTTCACTTTCATCAAGAGGCTCTTTAGTTCCTCTTCACTTTCTGCCATAAGGGTGGTGTCATCTGCATATCTGAGGGTATTGATATTTCTCCTGGCAATCTTGATTCCAGCTTGTGCTTCTTCCAGACCAGCATTTCTTGTGATGTACTCTGCATATAAGTTAAATAAGCAGGGTGACAATATACAGCCTTGATGTACTCATTTTCCTATTTGGAACCAGTCTGTTGTTCCATGTCCAGTTCTAACTGTTGCTTCCTGATCTGCATATAGGTTTCTCAAGAGGCAGGTCAGGTGTTCTGGTATTCCCATCTTTTTCAGAATTTTCCACAGTTTATTGTGATCCACACAGTCAAAGGCTTTGGCATAGTCAATAAAGCAGAAATAGATGTTTTTCTAGAACTCTCTTGCTTTTTCGATGATCCAGCAGATGTTGGCAATTTGATCTCTGGTTCCTCTTCCTTTTCTAAAACCAGCTTGAACATCTGGAAGTTCATGGTTCACATATTGCTGAAGCCTGGTTTGGAGAATTTTGAGTATTACTTTACTAGCGTGTGAGATGAATGCAATTGTGTGGTAGTTGGAGCATTCTTTGGCATTGCCTTTCTTTGGGATTGGAATGAAAACTGGCCTTTTCCAGATTCACAGAAGAATTGAGTGGAAAGTAGAGAGGATTTCCATCTATCCACCATCCCCCTAACACACACAATCTCCCCAGCTATCAGCATCTTGATACATTTGTCACCTGGTACATTTGTCACCATCAATCAACCTTCATTGACACATCATAATCACCCAAAGGCCATAGTTTATATCAGGGCTCACTCTTGGTGTCTTACATCCCATGCTGTGCTCCTTAGTCTCTCAGTTGACTCTTTGCAACCCCCATGGACTGTAGACCACCAGGCTTTTCTGTCCATGGGAATTCTCCAGGCAAGAATACTGGAGTGGGTTGCCATGCCCTTCTCCAGGAGAGCTTCCCAACCCAGGGACTGAACCTAGGTCTCTCACATTTGCAGTGGATTCTTTACCATCTGAACCATCAGGAAAGCCCCTTACATCCATAAGTTTAGACAAATTTATTGTGACATGTATCTACCATTATAGTTTCAAACAGAATAGTCTTACTGCATTGAAACCCCTGTGCTCTGCCTATTCATGTGTCCCTCCCTCCTGACCCTTGGCAGCCATTTTTTTTTTGCTTTTTTTAGGATACCACATAGTTGGAATCATACAGTATGTAATGTTTTCTTCCACTTAGCAATATTGCACTTAAGTTTTCTTCATGTCTTTTCATGGCTAGATAGCTCGTTTCTTTCTAGTACTGAATAATGGTTAATTGTTGGATGTACCACAGTTTATTTATGCATTGGCCTACTGAAGGACATCTTGGTTGCTTTCCAGTTTTGATATGCCATTTTTAGGTGAGGAAACGGAAGCACAAAGTGGTTAAGTAGCACATAGCCATAAGTGGCAGGTCTGGGATTCAAATTTAGGTTTCATTCCAGAAATCATAAACTGAGGGGTGTAGGATCTCTCTAAACTTTCAATAGGTAGACCCCACCACTGAGCTGTGGACAGGTGCAACATTAAACATAGCAGTTTATTGATTCCTTACTATGTTCCCAGCTCTGTGACTTGGATCCACTTTTCATACAAGCTCTTATTTAATATCCACAACAGCACTTTGACAAATGTAAAGTTACATATGTGGAGAGTGAGGCTCAGAGAGATTAAGGAGCTTGCCAAAGTCACATAGTCAGTAGCAGAATCATCGTAGGCAGCTTGACTCCCAGAGCCCACAGTCTTAACCACACTATTGACATTACTTCCTTCCTGTGGCTCTTATTTTTCATCTTCCTTAAAGGTTCCTCCAGAATCTCTGCTTCCATCTCAGGGGCACACCGTCTATTAGTCTGGGGAACCGTCACCAACCTCTTGGCCATCTCTGCAAAATGAAGAAAACTATCCTCGCTTACCTAGCAGGAGTTTGTTCTTGTTGTTCAGTCCCTCAGTCATGTCCAACTCTTTGTAAGCCCATAGACTGCAGCACACCAGCCTTCCCTGTCCTTCACCATCTCCTGGAGCTTGCTTAAACTCATGTCCATTGAGTCAGTGATGCCATCCTACCATCTCATCCTCTGTCATCCCCTTCTCCTCCTGCCTTCAGTATGTCTCAGCACCAGGGTCTTTTCTAATGAGTTGGCCCTTCGCATCAAGTGGACAAAGTATTGGAACTTCAGCTTCAGCATCAGTCCTTCCAATGAATATTCAGGATTGATTTCCTTTAGGACTGACCAGCATGATCTCCTTGCAGTCCAAGGGACTCTCAAGAGCCTTCTTCAAAACCACAGTATTTCAAAAGCATCAGTTCTTCAACACTGGGCTTTCTTTATATCCAACTCTCACATCCATACATGGCTACTGGAAAAACCATAGATTTGACTTTATGGGCCTTTGTTGGCAAAGTGATGTCTCTGCTTTTTAGTATGCTGTCTAGGTTTGTCATAGATTTCTCCCAAGGAGCAGGCATCTTTTAATTTCATGGCTGCAGTCACCAACTGCAGTGATTTTGGAGCTCAAGAAAATAAAGTCTGTCACTGTTTCCACTGTTTCCCCATCTATTTGCCATGAAGTGATCAGACTGGATGCCATGATCTTAGTCTTCTGAATGTTGAGTTTTAAGCCCCCTTTTTGACTCTCCTCTTTCACCTTCATCAAGAGCTTCTTTAATTCCTCTTCACTTTCTGCCATAAGGGTGGTGTCACCTGCATATCTGAGGTTATTGATATTTCTCCTGGCAATCTTGATTCCAGCTTGTGCTTCATCCAGCCCGGCATTTCGCATGGCGTACTCTGCATCTAAATTAAATAAGCAGGGTGACAGTATACAGCCTTGATGTACTCTTTTCCCAATTTTGAACCAGTCCTTTGTTCCATGGCTGGTTCTAATTGTTGCTTCTTGACCCGCATATAGGTTTCTCAGGAGGCAGATAAAGTCGTCTGGTATTACCATCTCTTTAAGAATTTTCCATGGTTTGTTGTGATCTACACGGTCAAAGGCTTTAGCATAGTCAATGAAGCAAAAGTACATATTCTGCTGGAATTCTTTTGCTTCTATGATCCAATGGATGTTGGCAATTTGCTTGCTGGTTCCTCTGCCTTTTCTCAATCCAGCTTGGACATTTGGAATTTCTCTGTTCACATACTGTTGAAGCCTAGTTTGGAGAATTTTGAGCATTACTTTGCTAGTGTGTGAGATGAGTGCAATTGTGCAGTAGTTTGAACATTCTTTGGCATTGCCTTTCTTTGGGATTGGAATGAAAACTGACCTTTTCCAGTCCTGTGAGTTTTCCAAATTTGCTGGCATATTGAGTGCAGCACTTTCACAGCATCATCTTTTAGGATTTTAAATAACTCTGCTGATTTTTCCCGGAGAAGGCAATGACACCCCACTCCAGTACTCTTGCCTGGAAAATCCCATGGATAGAGAAGCCTGGTGGGCTGCAGTCAATGGGGTCGTGAAGAGTCAGACATGACTGAGTGACTTCACTTTCACTTTTCACTTTCTTGCATTAGAGAAGGAAATGGCAACCCACTCCAGTGTTCTTGCCTGGAGAATCCCCCAACGGGGGAGCCTGGTGGGCTGCCATCTATGGTGTCTCACGGAGTCAAACACGACTGAAGTGACTTAGCAGCAGCAGCAGGAGCAGCTGTTTTCCAAATTTGCTGATATATTGAGTGCAGCACTTTCACAGCATCCTCTTTTAGGATTTTAAATAACTCAGCTGGAATTCCATCACCTCCACTAGCTCTGTTCATGGATGCCATGATCTTAGTCTTCTGAATGTTGAGTTTTAAGCCCCCTTTTTGACTCTCCTCTTTCACCTTCATCAAGAGCTTCTTTAATTCCTCTTCACTTTCTGCCATAAGGGTGGTGTCACCTGCATATCTGAGGTTATTGATATTTCTCCTGGCAATCTTGATTCCAGCTTGTGCTTCATCCAGCCCGGCATTTCGCATGGCGTACTCTGCATCTAAATTAAATAAGCAGGGTGACAGTATACAGCCTTGATGTACTCTTTTCCCAATTTTGAACCAGTCCTTTGTTCCATGGCTGGTTCTAATTGTTGCTTCTTGACCCGCATATAGGTTTCTCAGGAGGCAGATAAAGTCGTCTGGTATTACCATCTCTTTAAGAATTTTCCATGGTTTGTTGTGATCTACACGGTCAAAGGCTTTAGCATAGTCAATGAAGCAAAAGTACATATTCTGCTGGAATTCTTTTGCTTCTATGATCCAATGGATGTTGGCAATTTGCTTGCTGGTTCCTCTGCCTTTTCTCAATCCAGCTTGGACATTTGGAATTTCTCTGTTCACATACTGTTGAAGCCTAGTTTGGAGAATTTTGAGCATTACTTTGCTAGTGTGTGAGATGAGTGCAATTGTGCAGTAGTTTGAACATTCTTTGGCATTGCCTTTCTTTGGGATTGGAATGAAAACTGACCTTTTCCAGTCCTGTGAGTTTTCCAAATTTGCTGGCATATTGAGTGCAGCACTTTCACAGCATCATCTTTTAGGATTTTAAATAACTCTGCTGATTTTTCCCGGAGAAGGCAATGACACCCCACTCCAGTACTCTTGCCTGGAAAATCCCATGGATAGAGAAGCCTGGTGGGCTGCAGTCAATGGGGTCGTGAAGAGTCAGACATGACTGAGTGACTTCACTTTCACTTTTCACTTTCTTGCATTAGAGAAGGAAATGGCAACCCACTCCAGTGTTCTTGCCTGGAGAATCCCCCAACGGGGGAGCCTGGTGGGCTGCCATCTATGGGGTCTCACGGAGTCAAACACGACTGAAGTGACTTAGCAGCAGCAGCAGGAGCAGCTGTTTTCCAAATTTGCTGATATATTGAGTGCAGCACTTTCACAGCATCCTCTTTTAGGATTTTAAATAACTCAGCTGGAATTCCATCACCTCCACTAGCTCTGTTCATAGTGATGCTTCCTAAGGCCCACTTGACTTCGCATTCCAGGATGTTTGGCTCTAGATAAGTGATCACACCATTGTGGTTATCTAGGTCATTAAGATCTTTTTTAAAAGATATATAAATATAGTTCTTCTGTGTATTCTTGCCACCTCTTCTTAGTGTCTTCTGCTTCTGTTAGGTCCATACCATTTCTGTCCTTTATTGAGCCCATCTTTTCATGAAACATTCCCTTGGTATCTCTAATTTACATGAAGAGATCTCTAGTCTTGCCCATTCTGTTGTTTTTCTCTATTTCTTTGCATTGATCGCTGAGGAAGGCTTTCTTATCTCGCCTTGCTGTTCTTTGGAACTCTGCATTCAGATGGGTATATCTTTCCTTTTCTCCTTTGCCTTTTACTTCTCTTCTTTTCTCAGCTATTTGTAAAGCCTCCTAAGACAACTATTTTGCCTTTCTGCATTTCTTTTTCTTGGAGAAAAAGCAGCAATTCAGTCCAGCAAAGATTTCTTGTCTCCTTTGTTTATGCCTGCATAGTTTCCTGGATGTGTCTCAGCCACCACACCTACCATGTGCTTTATACAGTTTATTTCATCAGGACCCATGTCATTTCCAGACACGTAGTAGAGATGCATGTAATTAGGATATAGGTTAAGCTGCTGAAACAACAAAGACGACTAAAAGTACAGTCTGTTTCTTTCCTACATAAAATTCCAGGGAGGGGCCAAAGACTTGTAAGGAAGCTTAACAATACTGGGGATCCAGGTTCATTCTATCTTGTTGCTTTGTGATCTTTAGTAAATAACTTCCATCACATGATCTAAAATTGTTATATTAGTTTCCTATCACTGCTGAAACAAAGTGCCACAAACTTAGTGGTTTAAAATAACTAGAGGGATGGGATGGCAAAGGATGGTGGAATGAGAAGGTGGCTCAAGAGGGAGGGGATATATGTATACTTATGGTTGATTCACTTGGTTGCACAGTGAAACAAACACAACATTGTAAAGCAATTAGCCTCCAATTTAAAACAAACACACACACACCTAGAGCCAGACATCGTGGAGTGTGAAGTCAAGGGGGCCTTATAAAGCATTACTATGAACAAAGCTAGTGGAGGTGATAAAATTCCAGCTGAGCTATTTCAAATCCTAAAAGATGATGCTGTTAAAATACTGCATTCAGTAGTAGGTCAGCAAATTTAAAAAACTCAGCAATGGCCATAGGATTGGAAAAGGTCAGTTTTCATTTCAATCCTAAAGAAGGATAATACCAAAGAATGCTCAAACTACCGTACAATTGTGCTCATTTCACATGCTAGCAAAGTAATGCTCAAAATTTTCCAAGCTAGGATTCAGCAGAACATGAACTAAGAACTTCCCAGTGTACAAACTGGATTTAGAAAAGGCAGAGGAACCAGAGATCAAATTGCTAACATTTGTTGGATCATAGGGGAGAAGGCAATAGCAAGCCACTCCAGTACTCTTGCCTAGAAAATCCCATGGATGGAGGAGCCTGGTAAGCTGCAGTCCATGGGGTCGCTAGGAGTCGGAGGCGACTGAGCGACTTCACTTTCACTTTTTGCTTTCACACAATGGAGAAGGAAATGGCAACCCACTCCAGTGTTCTTGCCTGGAGAATCCCAGGGACGGGGGAGCCTATTGGGCTGCTGTCTATGGGGTCGCACAGAGTCGGACACGACTGAAGCGACTTAGCAGCAGCAGCAGCAGCAGCAGTTGGATCATAGAATAAGCAAGAGAATTCCAGAAAGACATCTACTTCTGCTTCATTGACTATGCTAAAGCCTTTGACTGTGTAGATCACAACAAACCATGGAAAATTCTTAAAGAGTTGGGAATACCAGACCACCTTACCTATCTCCTGAGAAACTGGTATGCAGATTGGAAAGTAAGTTAGAACCGGACATGGAACAATGGACTGGTTCAAAGTTAGGAAAACAGTACATCAGTGCTGTATATTGTCACCCTGGTTATTTAACTTATATGCAGAGTACATCATGTGAAATGCCAGGCTGGATGAAGCACAAGCTGGAATCAGGATTGCTGGCAGAAATATCAATAACCTCAGATATGCAGATGACACTACTCTAATAACAGAGAGAGACAAGGAACTAAAAAGGCTCTTGATGAGGGTGAAAGAGAAGAGTGAAAAAGCCAGCTTAAAACTCAACATTTCAAAAAACTAAGATCATGGCATCCTGTCCTATCACTTCATGGCAAATAGATGGGAAAAAAAGTGGAAACAGTGCAGATTTTATTTGGGAGGCTTCAAAATCACTGCAGATGGTGACTACAACCATGAAATTAAAAGATGTTTGCCCCTTGGAAGAAGAGTTATGACCAACTTAGATACTATATTAAAAAGCAGAGACATTACTTTGCCAACAAAGGTCCATCTAGTCAAAGCTACGGTTTTTCCAGTAGTCATGTACGGATGTGAGAGTTGGACCATAAAGAAAGCTGAGCACCAAAGGACTGATGCTTTTTATCTGTGATGTTGGAGAAGACTCTTGAGAGTCCCTTGGACTGCAAGGAGATCAAGCCAGTCAATCCTAAAGGAAATCAACCCTGAATATTCATTGGAAGGACTGATGCTGAAGCTGAAGCTCCAATACTTTGTCCACCTGATGTGAAGAACTGACTCATTGGAAAAGCCCCTGATGCTGGGAAAGATTGAGGGTAGGAGGAGAAGGGGGGCAACAGAGGATGAGATGGTTGGATGGCATCACCGACTCAATGAACATGAGTTTGAGCAAACTTCAGAAGACAGTGAAGAACAAACAACACCATCATTATCTTACAAGTGGCCTTCCAGGGCTAAGATTAAGGTGTTGGCAGAGCAGCATTCCTTTCCAAGGCTTTGGAGGGTAGTTCTTTCCTTGCCTGTTCCAGCTTCTAGAAGCTATCTGTATTCTTTGGCTCATGGCCACATCACCCTGACTGGTACTTCTGTAACCAGTTTTCTTCTCTGACTTTCCTGCTTCTGCCTTTTCCTTTATGGACTCTTGTGATTACCTTGGGCTCACCTAGGTAATGCAGGATTATCCCTAAGATCTCTAAGATCTTAGGATCTTATCTCTCAAGATCTCTAAGTTAATCACACTTGCAAAGTCCTCTATGGCACGTAATCCTGGAGGTTAGAAAATGGATGTCTTTGGTGGCCCATTAATCTAACACAGATGACCACTCCTGCTCCTGTCATTCACCCTTATTCCAACCAATGGGGAGGAGGAAAGGAGAAGTCCTAACCAAGAAGTTGCTTACAAAGTCCTTCCATTCATACGCTATTGGTCAGAACTTACTCACATGGCCACAGATAGCTGCAAGGGAATCTGGAAAATGCAGGCTTCTGGTCATGTTTCAGTCTAAAAATTATATTAGTAAACAAAACAGCAACAAAACAAACAAACATATGCCATAGAGGTGCAGTCAAGAAACTCCAGACTATAGGAAACTCTACAGGACAAACAACCCAGCTTTTGTTTGGCCACGCCGCAAAGGTTGTGGGATCTTACTTCCCAACCAGGGATTGAACTGGGCCATGACAGTGGAACACTGGACCACCAGAGAATTCCCTAAACAATAGAGGTTTTGTTTTTCAATTAATAAATTACAAAGGAAGAAAGATATTGAAGTTAGATTTACAGGGGCTTAAAAAGATGACCCAATCACAATGTGTAAGCCCAGTTTGGATCATGGGTCAAACAAACAAATGAACAAATAAAAACATATCTGAGATAATTGGAAATTTGATTATTGTTTGGATATTTGGTGGTAAAAGGAATTACTATCATTTTTTTAAGTAGCCTGATGGTCTTGTGCTTATGACAACAAAAGTTCTGATCTTTTAGAAATACATAATCAAATATGCACAAGTGAAAGGATATAATGTCTGAAATTTGTTCCACGACAGCAGGAGGGGGAAAAGGGGACAATGCATGAACAGGTCAGCTTTGGATATGAGCTAATGGTTGTCAGAGCTGGTAGCCAGGCTCTTTATGCTGCTATGTCTCTTTCTACATTTCAAGTTATTCATAATTTCAAAAAACTATAAAAAAAAAAGAAGAAGAATTTTGGTTAGGGAGGGAATAAGAGACAGAGGAGGGGCTGAATGGACAAGGAGCATATTTGATGGGTCCAGCAAGACCCCAAGCCCAGATGTCTCTTTCCATGTTCTTCCCACCTCCCTGGCCTCTGGGGCAAGCCACTGAGCCCCCAAGCCCAAACAGCTAAGGAGGGACAGTGAGATTAGAGACTTCTGAGCCTGGCAGATCAGAGGTCAGATGTCAGGGCAAAGGTGGCCACCACAGAGAAACCAAATCAATGCCAGCCCCTGGTGACCTTACAATTGCCCATGCCCAGCATATGGGAGTGTCCCTGCTTAGAGGGCATGAAGTGGGGGCAAATTCATTCTTATCTATTCAGAGAATCCTGGGCATAAAGGGCCCTCAAAAAGCCATCAAATCCTTTCCCC
Source organism: Cephalophus harveyi (assembly GCA_006410635.1). NCBI lineage: Eukaryota > Metazoa > Chordata > Mammalia > Artiodactyla > Bovidae > Cephalophus > Cephalophus harveyi. The sequence goes on from SJYT01046799.1 coordinate 1,552,357, forward strand.
TGTCTCCAAGATCTGGGCTTCCAAGAGCTGGCCAGATGTGCAGAGCCAAGAGACCAGAGTTCCCATCCCAGGGCCTCCATAGCTAAGCCTCCGTGAGCCCCGGACAAGTTGCCTAGAACCCTGGGCCTCGGATTTCTACACTATACAGCAGGGATGAATGTTGTTACTGATGTTGGGGTGGGGCAGGGCCGTGGCCACTGAGCTGGACACTCTGCTGGACCCCAGCCTTTTCCGAGGCTGCCTTCCACAGGAGCTGCCTCCTCTGGCCTCTCCCAGCCCCCACCCCCCACCCTGCCCGCACCAGCCTCACTGCATCTGTCATCAGCCTGCTCTGCTCCCCTCCCCGGGCCAGGCTTTGTTTGGGGGCGACTGGCAGGCTGCCCATGTGCACGGTGGAGGCGGTGACACCCACTGCGGCAGACAAGGCTTCACGGCTATATGGTTCCCCACGTTTCCAGCAGCCTTGTGCCTGCCATGGCCCCTAGCTCCAAAAGGTTCAGAGCCCAGAATAACCAGGCCAGGCCCCATACTGCCCCATCCTCACCCCACCCACTGCTTACTCAGAGTTTCCATCCAAAGGGAGAGCTCGCCAGGCAAAAATAATTCCCAAGCCCCTACTGAGCACCATGAGACAGGCCTCACTCAAGGATGCCTTAAGCCTTGGCATACTGATCCCTTACAATCCTGAGAGATGGGCACAGGGAGTAGTCACGTTTTACAGCTAAGAAAGGTGAGACTCGGAGAAAGGAAGTAAGTGACTTCCCCCAAGGGAAGTGAGAGGCAGGGCCAGCATTTGAGTCTTTGTCCATTGGACCCTTAAGTCCAGTGGAGGTGCTGGGAGCACAGCCCCAGGCACCAGTGACCCAGTCTCTGTGTCAAGGAAGAGCAGCATCATATTCTCCAAGGCCACATTCAGACAGGGCCTGAGAGAGGGTATGCCACACCTTCGGGCAAAGCCGAGGACTGACATTCACGGCCCCCCAGTGCTCCTTGGAGTGGGGACCCTCATGTTAACTGCCTTTCCAGTCTGAGGAACAGACTTCCACAGCTATGCTGAGCATCCCCCTCACTCAGGGTTCCCTTTCACTCACCCACACCCTGCGGGCTAGGGGACAGATCAAAGGACAAGCCTCTGCTCTGTGTGCCAAGAAGGGAGGCCCAATAGGGAGGCAGGGAGGCCAAGAGGGCAGGGACACCTGGCCAGACCCCTCCCTAAATAGGAGTAGAGACAGAAGTCCAATGTCTCTCTCCTTGTCCAGAGAGTGAGCCTCAAGTAGGGGTGTGAAGGATTCAGGCCTGGGCAACCCCAAGCACAGCAAACACTCTGGCTTGGGCTCCAGTCCAGCCTCTCTTTTCTGTACAAACTCGCTGTCCTCCTCCTGCAAACCCTCCTTACACAACTCTCTGCCCATGACTGAACCCATTGTCCTACCTGGGAAACTAGTGGGCTTCACCTCAGAAGGGGGGCCCATTTATCCTTCTGGGGGGTCTGAGACCACAGGTGTCAAATGACCAGAGGAACCCCAGATAGTGTCAGCCACGTGGGGACATCCTCTGGCCTGGCTTGGTCTGGTCTCTAAGCCTAGAATGCCTTTCCCTTCAGTAATCCTACTGGGCAACTCTGCTCACCCTCCAACACCTCAGGAAGAAGGATTCCCACACATCCTCCTTGGGGCAGTCTTCACAGCTATCCACAGGAGTGTTTTGAGGATTCATTCATGAGTCTCCCTCCTCCCACTTGATGGAACTCCCAGAGACCCTGTCTGAATCAGCTTCAGATCTTGCTGCATCGCCCAGCTTGGAGCCTGCAACCAGAGTGTCTGCTTATGGAGGAATGGAGGAAGGGGTAGGCCGGTTGGGGCACCCGGGCCATAAATCTCTTGCCCAAACCAAACGGGAGACAGGAATCAAGGAGGCTTCATGGAGCAGGGCAGGATGTAGGGCGGAGACAGATGACCGATGTCCAGGGTAGCCTGGGTACCAGTCATGAGGCTCTCTGCTGTCTGTCTCTGCCAGGAAACCCCTGTCCTGGGCGCCACTGGCCAAGAGTGGGCAGGTTTGGGGGAGAGAATCAGGCCTCCCCCAGGCGCCTGACCTCCCCTCAGAGGCGTGTGGCTGGGGCAGCTGCTGGGGGCAGCAGCTGGTGTCTGTCCCTGGAGCCCAGCGGCTGTGTGTGCCTTAATCCTGGTTCCTTGGAGCCCCCAGGCTGGCAGGTGGGCTGATTAGGCAGAGAGGAGGCAACGGGAGGGGGTGGGGGGCTGAGGCCCCTCCTCAGACCCCACAGCTGCCCACTGCATCTTGCCACGTGTGCCGGCCCTATGGCCGGGCCCCCCATCACTGGCTCTCCCCTCAGCCCTGAGCTGCTCCTCCTCAACTCTGACATGGAGGCCTGACCTTCTCACAACAGGAAGGCTCAGCTTTAAAAGTTCAAAGTAGAAACCGTTAGGTAAAAAGACGACCAGGACACCAAAAAAGTGTCTAACAGGCTTTTTAATGGCGAAGCACTCCCGGCGGGGTTCCCGGACCCAAATGAGACAGGTCGAGGAAGTCCGCACCCGGGCCGTGTTGGGGGTGGTTTTATACGTTCGTTGCAGGGATGGTCAGGCTAGATGGACAGGGGTTCGGATAGGTCGCCAGGCCAGGCGTCGCGGGCTGACAGGTCCTTCTGCGTGGCTGGGTGGGGCGACTTTAGCTGGCGAAGTGTGCTGCCATTGGTCCCCGGGATCCGGGAGGCTCCCGTTAGGGACTTCCCCCCGGCCGGCGGGGGAGAGAAGGGGCGGCCCATCATGGCCCCCCGGGTCCGGCCTTACAGAAACTGCAAGAAAAAGATCGATGCCACCGCCAATACGCCCACTTAGTATCTTTTTTACTTGATGGAGTAGGGGAATTCCAGGCACATAGCTGGAGACAAGTGTTTACACTGAGACAAAGGTGTAGATGTTGTTCGGTCGCTAAGTTGTGTCCAACTCTTTGCAACCCTGTGGACTATGGCATGCCAGGCTTCTTTGCAGTCTTCTGGAGTTTGTTCAAGTTCATGTCCATTGAGTCAGTGATGCTATGCAACCTTAAGTCTGTGATGTATCTAAGGTATAGTTGTATCTGGCCTAGAATATAAGCATGCGGGACACAGGAGTGTTCCGTAAGGTTGGTGTGCACAGTGTGTAACGTATACATGTTTGCAAGGTATACATGGAGTGTGAGGTATACACATTGAATATGATGTGTAATGAGTGTAAGAAGTATGCACAGTGTAGATGATATGTCCTCTATATAGGATATACAGATACATGAGGTGGGCATGGGGTGAAAAATACAGACAGAATGTGAGTCATATATGCTGTGTGAGATGTGCCCAGAGTGTGACTGAGATGTCCATGGAGTGTGAGGTGCACGCAGTGCAACAGATGTCCTTGGTGTCCATAGATGCATGGAGGGACGGCAGTGAGGGCAACAGCCCTTCCAAGGAAATGCGCCTGGCAGCTCTGTCCCGGGCCCTCCTGTGGGCTGTCATAGGCAGAGGAGACAGACAGACATCTGGTTTTTCACAGATCCTTACATGCACAGAGTGGAGGGTGACTTGGAGAGGCCTCTTCCTCAACCTTCTGCAGCATCCACACCATCTTACCTCAAGGACAATGTGCATACTTTGATAATATTATTTCTTGTGCCTGACTTAAATCTGTGATGCTTTAAGTTAAACTTGCATTTTAAAAATTATTTTTGAGAGTATATTTGGTGAGGATGCTGAACTCTCCTTTCATGAAGTTCTCCTCACCCCAGGAGCCTAAAGCACTCAGGCTGGAAGGCTAATTAGCACCTTCCAGAACCCTGTCTGCGTTAGCACCTCTGGTCATTAAGCTCTTGTCACCTTATTTGTGCAATTTAGTAAACCAGAGCAAGATCATACTTCAGACTTCAGGAACCTGGGTCCACGAAGACCTCTGTGCTCACCTCTGTGACTGAGGAAGACTTTAATTACATAAAGGATAAGCTTGAAGGGCAAAAGACTGTATGAGTGAAATCCTTAGGTCTTTCCAGAAGCCAAGCATCAGCGGTTCATAATCTGGGCCTCAGCTCTCCCTGCCTCAGTTAAACAGTCAGGGCTCCCATTAATTTCCCTTACCTGGCTTCTCAGGGCTTGGAGAAGAACCTGGAGGTGGGAGGGATACCCAGAGACTGAGGTGTGCACGCAGCGAGGTGCGCTTGGCCCCCGTGTGAGCTGGGGCAGGCAGGGTGAGAAGCTGTGCAGCCTGTGGGCAGACACGCCCTTCCCTTCCCTCAGTGCCAAGCTCTCTCCCAAGCCTTCCACCCACTCTGTCAACACGCAACCCCTGGCACACGTGTTTCTGTGTGAACAAAGCATCACATCCTCACCTCACCCTGTCATTATAAGTCACCCATCCAAGGCATCCCCAAGCCCCATCTCACGCCACCCTCTCACCCGTAGCCTGCCTACACAGCAGCAGACATTCAGGCCAAGGGCTCCTAGAACAGTGGAAGCCACACCTGTCTCTTCCTCAGTGGATCATCTGCTCTGGCGGAGGCAGTTATCCTAGAGAAGATACTCAACGGTGATCTGTTCTCCCCACCCAGAACTTTCTTCCCCAGATGGGCATGAGGCTGGCTCCCAAGCCTCTTTTACCTCTTCACTCAAATGTCACTGTGTCAACCTGACCCCTCTGTTTAATTCTGCCCTGGCGCCCCAGGTCCACTCACCCTGCTCTGCTTTTAATATCTCTGTGCCTCCTAATCTACTCCATGATTTACTTATTAGTGTGCCTATTGTTTAGTCTAACTGTTAGATTGTCAGCTCCACGAGGGCAGGGAACATTGACTGTTTTGTTCTCTGCTTATACTTCCTGGGACAGAAGGTGCTGCATAAATATTTGCTGAATGAGTGAACGAATCACAGAGCGGATGGCCGGCACTGGGCATACGCCCCACAGTGCACACACCACTCCATGAAGCCCCACCCTGCACACGAGGGGGTGCGGGTTACACTTATCATTTGTGGTCTCCCTGTCCCCTTCCCTGTCCAACTCCCAGTTGGACCCCTTTTCTCCAACTCCCAGTTCAACTACTAGACTCCCAAGTCCTGTTTGTATGTGGGAGGCTGGGGAGTACTATAAAGTAGGAAATATGGCCACCTGTGGAGGATCTCTGGGACCCTGACCCTGAATCTAGGACCACATCTATTACTGTCCTCATCAACCCAGACTGGCCTCAGTTCAGGACTAGGGATCTCGTTGGCAGAGACAGAACAGGGTTATCGAGGTGGATCCAGGGACAGGAAGGGGAAGCCGGGAGACAGAGAGGGGATCTGAAGCTGGCCATCCCCCACCTGGCCCGCTCCTGTGTTCACCCTCTGGCCCTGTGTCTTGTCCCCTCCCCCAGCAGATACATGGCCTGTGCCAACCCCGGGGGAAGAGGCCACAGGTCCAGCCTGGGCAAGGGCAGGGTGCTTGAAGACCAGGGCAGGTGCAGGCTGGATTGGGTTTCCAGAGGCTATATATATATAAAGGCTGCCGGGTGCCCTGGAGCTGGCCGCTCCCTGAGGGTGCAACTCTGTGGGGCCCAGCCAGGCATGCATTCCTGCCCAGAGGCCGGCTCTCCATTTATAGCCCCAGGCAGGCAGGCCAAGGGAATTGAGGAGGGAGGACTGGAAAGGGTGGAGAGAGAAGGGAGCCCTCCCTCCCTCTCTGCTGCCAAAGGAGCCCCTCATTGTAAAGACCAGAAGCAAACTCGGGCAGGATAAGGTGTGCCCTTGCTCCAGATCACACAGCCCACCACTCTGCTTAGCCTTGAGATGGAAGGAGAGGAGCTGGGGGAAGCCCACTTCGTAGGTCCCCCAGTCCATTGCTGTTGGCCTCTCCCAGGACAAGTCCTTGACTAGACTCTACAATGTAAGAGCTTGGACTCTTTCTGCTTCCAGACTTGACATCTTTTTCCCTCTCTGCCCCCAAGCCAGCACTACAACCAAAAGGTCCCAGGTCCCTGGGCAGACACATTTTCTCCCTGATTTTTGGCAACAGGGATGGGATGGTAGTATTGGCATACCTTTGCCAAAAGATGTGGTGGCATCTCCAAGAGAGTGACCCCAGGCAGGCATGGGGGCCAGCCCTGGAAATGTCTGTAAAGGTCACCAAGTTCAGTATTTCCCAAGCTCTTCAAGCGGCCGAAGACTTGCTGCAAACAAAATCCCACTTGGAAGTCTAATAGAAAAATGGCATCATAGCCCCAGAATGTGTATGCATTTTAAAACCATGCTTTCTAATTTCCAGAGAGGACGAAACTACAAATCAAGTTAAAAACCGTCAGTGGAGTTTAGATTTCTAAGCCAAAAGAGATAAAATATTAAATGTGTTTGGTAAGTTTGGACATACAACATTTACTTATTGTAAAGGCACCTTGATGACAGCCCTGAGGTGGTTTTTAAGAATGCAAAACACAAAAAGCAAAGTTGTGATCATTTAAGTTTCAGAATCCAATATATTTCTGTGTTGTCTTTGCTTGCTCAGGTTTGAGAAGAATCCAGATCTGCATGAATAAATGGCTTGAAGAGTTTTACCTGGAAATCTCATGGTACCCTTCAATTAAAGAGTTTGATCCAAGAAACATTTGTTGAGTGCCTACTATGTGCCTGCAGTTGGCAGAGACAGAACAGGGTTATCGAGGTGGATCCAGGGACAGGAAGGGGAAGCCGGGAGACAGAGAGGGGATCTGAAGCTGGCCATCCCCCACCTGGCCCGCTCCTGTGTTCACCCTCTGGCCCTGTGTCTTGTCCCCTCCCCCAGCAGATACATGGCCTGTGCCAACCCCGGGGGAAGAGGCCACAGGTCCAGCCTGGGCAAGGGCAGGGTGCTTGAAGACCAGGGCAGGTGCAGGCTGGATTGGGTTTCCAGAGGCTATATATATATAAAGGCTGCCGGGTGCCCTGGAGCTGGCCGCTCCCTGAGGGTGCAACTCTGTGGGGCCCAGCCAGGCATGCATTCCTGCCCAGAGGCCGGCTCTCCATTTATAGCCCCAGGCAGGCAGGCCAAGGGAATTGAGGAGGGAGGACTGGAAAGGGTGGAGAGAGAAGGGAGCCCTCCCTCCCTCTCTGCTGCCAAAGGAGCCCCTCATTGTAAAGACCAGAAGCAAACTCGGGCAGGATAAGGTGTGCCCTTGCTCCAGATCACACAGCCCACCACTCTGCTTAGCCTTGAGATGGAAGGAGAGGAGCTGGGGGAAGCCCACTTCGTAGGTCCCCCAGTCCATTGCTGTTGGCCTCTCCCAGGACAAGTCCTTGACTAGACTCTACAATGTAAGAGCTTGGACTCTTTCTGCTTCCAGACTTGACATCTTTTTCCCTCTCTGCCCCCAAGCCAGCACTACAACCAAAAGGTCCCAGGTCCCTGGGCAGACACATTTTCTCCCTGATTTTTGGCAACAGGGATGGGATGGTAGTATTGGCATACCTTTGCCAAAAGATGTGGTGGCATCTCCAAGAGAGTGACCCCAGGCAGGCATGGGGGCCAGCCCTGGAAATGTCTGTAAAGGTCACCAAGTTCAGTATTTCCCAAGCTCTTCAAGCGGCCGAAGACTTGCTGCAAACAAAATCCCACTTGGAAGTCTAATAGAAAAATGGCATCATAGCCCCAGAATGTGTATGCATTTTAAAACCATGCTTTCTAATTTCCAGAGAGGACGAAACTACAAATCAAGTTAAAAACCGTCAGTGGAGTTTAGATTTCTAAGCCAAAAGAGATAAAATATTAAATGTGTTTGGTAAGTTTGGACATACAACATTTACTTATTGTAAAGGCACCTTGATGACAGCCCTGAGGTGGTTTTTAAGAATGCAAAACACAAAAAGCAAAGTTGTGATCATTTAAGTTTCAGAATCCAATATATTTCTGTGTTGTCTTTGCTTGCTCAGGTTTGAGAAGAATCCAGATCTGCATGAATAAATGGCTTGAAGAGTTTTACCTGGAAATCTCATGGTACCCTTCAATTAAAGAGTTTGATCCAAGAAACATTTGTTGAGTGCCTACTATGTGCCTGCTTGGTGTAGTGGTAAAGAAACTGCCTGCCAATGCAGGAGACCTGGGTTCAATCCTTGGGTTGGAAAGATCCCCTGGAGGAGGAGATGGCAACCCACTCCAGTATTCTTGCCTGGAAAATTCCGTGGACAAAGGGGCCTGTAGGCTACAGTCTATGGGGTCGCAAAGAGTCAGACACAACTAAGCACACACACATGTACACACACACACACAATGTGCCAGGCATTCTGCTGAGGCTTGAACCAGTGGGAAGAAATATTTGTTTCAAACTAAATTACTAATATGATAACTATTCACGTTCCTCATTGCAAATGTAAGTCAAAGGAAAAGACTCAAGTTTATTATAAGCACCAAATCTTCCTGTAGTATGCTATGACAATATTGCAGCAGGCCATGCATATTTGATGAACTAAAAGATCATTCTTCAGGCAGATGGACCTGAGTCTTTCCTGGGAAGTGACCCAGCATGAATGTCTAATCATGTATGCAACTATCCTGTTCAGAAGAAATACATGCAGCCTCATTAATGACACTTTTCAAGATGTTGAAATATATGCATAGAGATTCAAGGCTATGAGGCCACCCATTCAGTCATTTGACATTTATCAAGTTCCTACCATGTGACAGCCACTCTGATGGTTTCAGAGAATACCATGGTGAGCAAAGCATCCTTGACTTCTTGGGGCCACATCAATCAATGAACGAACCAACTAAGAAGTTAAGAGTGGCTGTGCTAAGAAGAAAATGAGCAGGGTGATGTGACTCAGCTATCATAGAGAGGATGGTCAGAGACATCCCAAGGAGGCGAGTTTGAGCTGAGACCTGATATATAAAAAGCAGCCAGTCTTGGGAAGGGCTTGGCAGAGAAGCAGCAAGTATAAAGCATCAAGGTAGGACCATGCTCAGAGTGTTGGCAGATAGGAAAGAAGGTCAGGCTAGCACTGAATGATCAAAGGGGATGATGGGTCCAGGTGCAACTGCAGAGATGGGCTAAGGCCAGTTCATGTAGGGCCTGACAGGCCAGGTGAGGAGATGATAGTTTATTTAAAATGCAATGGGAAGCTTTACGGAGTTTGAAGCAGGACATAAATATAATCCCATGTACATGTTTAAAAGATTATTCAAGCTGCTGTGTGGTGAATGGATCCTACTGAGACAAGAGTGGAAGTGAGAAAAGGAACCAGGAGGCTATGGTGGGCATCCAGGCCAACAGTGTGGCAGTGTAGTCCAGGATGGTTACAGTGGAGATGCAGAGACTTGAACGATGTCTTAGAGGTGGAGTGGTCAGGCTACCCATGGGCCTAGATCTCCCCTTTGACACTCTAGCCTCATAAACCCCCTCCCTACTCGACTTTTCTACCTGGATGTTGAAAATGCATTTCAAATATTGTGCCATCCTGAACTCTGGGTCTGCCACCCACAGTCCTGCTCTTCTCCAATTCCATTCTTCCAGGAGTCATCCAAATTTCTCTTGCCTACATCCAATCACAAATTAATTGTGAAGATTCCATTCCAGGGGTCAGCACCATGACCACCCAGATCTAAGCCACAGTCACCCCTCACTTGGATTATTCCAGTGGCCTCCTCGTTGGTCTCCCTGCTGTGCCTTTGCTCTCCATAGCCGGCTTGCTCCTGTTAAAATGTAAGTCAGATGGCAGCATTCTTTGCTGCTCAGCCTTTCTGGTGACTTTCCATCTCAAAATACAAATCCTTTGCTCCCTCTCTGACCCCATATCTTACCACTCTCACGTTTTCTCATTCTGCTTCAGATATGCCAGCCTCCTTCATGTACTTTAAAGCTGATAAACAGTCCTTCCCCAGGACCTTTGCACATGCTCTTCCTTCTATCTGACTCCAGATAGCTGCTTCTGCCCTCCCTTCATTCTGGCCTCTGCTCAAATGGAATCAGGCTAGAGAGGTCTTCCCTGACCTCTCCACATAATGAAATAATTTCCATCACTTTTTTCCCTGTCTTGCTTTATTTTCCTTCATTGAACTTATAACCTCCTGACATCATACATTTCCTTGCTTATTTGTTTATTATCTGCCAACTAACCCTACAGTGTGAGCACATGAGAGCAGAGCCTTGGTTTTGTTCATTGCTGTATCCCCAACATCTAGACCAGTATTTGGTACATAGTGGACACTCCATGAGGTGTGCTGAATGAATAAATGAAGATGGTGCTATGGAGTGAGAGGAGGGGAGCATTTCCTAAAGGGGGACCTTCGGCACTACTAGTGCCAGAGGTGTAGAAGTGGCAGAGAAGTAAAGAAGATAGGGTTCCAGAAGAGAAGAGAAGGACTGACTTCTCAGAGCACAGAGGGCCAGTTTGGACAGCTTCCAGAAGTCAGTGGGAAAGGAACAAGGATCATTCTTGCTTATATCTCTGGGCTCCAGGGAGAGAGACCCAGTAGGGGTGTCTGGTCCAAGAGATCTCTAGCCCAGGTGTGGAGAGGAAGGTGTGGACTGAAGTTCCAGGAAGAGGCTGAGCCACCCTACAGGAGTGGGGAGGGAGCCCACCCCAGAGCTTGTGAGAGAGCCAGAGTTCCAGAGTCCCAGGCTGCCTCCTCCTTTTATTACTAGTCTCTCCCGTGGTCCTGCGGAGAAGGCAATGGCACCCCACTCCAGTACTCTTGCCTGGAAAATCCCACGGACGGAGGAGCCTGGTGGGCTGCAGTCCATGGAGTCGCTAGGAGTTGGACACGACTGAGCGACTTCACTTTCACTTTTCACCTTCATGCATTGGAGAAGGAAATGGTAACCCACTCCAGTGTCTTGCCTGGAGAATCCCAGGGACGAGGGAGCCTGGTGGACTGCCATCTATGGGGTCGCACAAAGTCAGACACAACTGAAGCGACTTAGCAGCAGCGGTAGCAGTCCGTGGTCCTGGCTGGGGAGAAATGCCCCGAGACCTTCACAGGAGCCTAGCCCTAAGACTACCTTGGCCTCCACAGGAGCTCAGTGCCCCAGCTGACAGCGGAGAAGGCTATAAGAAGCACAACTCCCAGCTGTCCAGCTGGTGTGAACGACAGAAGCAAGCCCCCTTGTTAGTATATCCTTGTACCTCGGACTGAGGGCTTCCACATCTTTGCTCTCTTTAGATTTTCACCCCCCACCCGTACAATCACTCTGAGAGATCGCTATTAATATCCTCAGATTTACAAAGTGGGGAAACTGAGGTTCAGAAGGAGATGTGACTTCCACAAAATCACATAGGGAACTGTAGGGTTTCACTCATTGGTCTGCAAACTCCGCTCTCAAAGACTCCACCCCTGAAGTCAGGTTCTCAGGTGGTCTCGCTGTTCTAAGCCTTTGTGCAATGAACTTTCCCTTTTTTCCCCAGCAGAAGAGACATCGCGGCTGAGACCCGCACTGGACATCTCCCTGCGGAAACGCGCGCGTTGAATTGGGCAGAAGTTTGCCTCCTTCCCTTCAGACTGGGACAGGCCCTGAGTTTGGAGAGATTGGCACAAAGCTTTAGCAGCGATCATCGACTCCTGTGTAGATGCGGCTGCGTTTCCAAGCGACCAGAGGAAATGGGCCCGCGACCCTCTGAGTGATTCCCTTGGCAGGAGCTGGCCAAGTGGCACGACCGCAACGTTCCGTCTCAGGTTGCCCCACTTGGACTGAGTCTCATTTCTCGTTGCTCATTTTCCTGCCTCTGACTTTAGCTTTCTGCTCTCTCAATGTCTCAGCCTCTTGGGTTTTACCGCTCACCGTCTCACTAACTCAGCTTTGAGTGTACCTCTGCCTTGTTGCCGTGTGTCTCTTTCCAAATCTCTCCCGATCTGATTTCTACCCCTATCCTGCTCCTGGGTCCCCACAAATCAGTGGACCGAGGGGACCCCAAAGTCAGCCCAAAGGTAAGCGCGCGTTGCCAGCGTTTCCCGCGAAAACACGAGGAGTCCAGGGCTGGAGAAATTTGGAGAGTGTGTCCGGGAGCCAAGTGCAGTTGCATTGGACTGCCAGCCTCTGCCTTCCTCCCTTCCTGGGGAGGGGCCCGAGCGCTCGCGCGCGGGTGTCAAGGGGTAGGGGGCTGGCCAGTCTCGGCCCCTGCTGCCACCCTGGGGATCCCAAGCTCCTCCCTGCTCTGTTCCTATTGGCCTCGGGCGCCCCCGCCCCTAGCCGCTAGCTGGGGCTTGGGGCCCTTAGGCTACTACGGGATAAATAGCCCTGGGAGCCTGGTGTGAAGGTAGGGGTGGGAGGCCCCAGGGAGCTGCCGTGGCTCTCCTCGCCGTCCGTCCCTCAGGCGGGACAGGACCGGGGAGGGTGGGGAACAGCTGGTTATACATTCAGACCCTCAGTGCTTTGCTATCTCATAGCCGGGGCTCCAGAACCTCAGCAAGTTTCTGGCAACCCCTGCCGCTGCCGCTGAGGCTGGGCAAAGCCAGGACCGCGCCTCCCCGCGCCGGGATATGGAGCTGCTGTCGCCGCCTCTCCGCGACGTAGACTTGACGGGCCCCGACGGCTCTCTCTGCAACTTTGCAACAGCGGACGACTTCTATGATGACCCGTGTTTCGACTCCCCGGATCTGCGCTTCTTCGAGGACCTGGATCCGCGCCTCGTGCACGTGGGCGCGCTCCTGAAGCCCGAGGAGCACTCGCACTTCCCTGCAGCCGCGCACCCGGCCCCGGGCGCGCGCGAGGACGAACATGTGCGCGCGCCCAGCGGGCACCACCAGGCGGGCCGCTGTTTACTGTGGGCCTGCAAGGCGTGCAAACGCAAGACGACTAACGCCGACCGCCGCAAGGCTGCTACCATGCGTGAGCGGCGCCGCCTGAGCAAAGTCAACGAGGCCTTCGAGACGCTCAAACGCTGCACGTCTAGCAATCCAAACCAGCGGCTGCCCAAGGTGGAGATCCTGCGCAACGCCATCCGCTATATCGAAGGCCTGCAGGCGCTGCTTCGCGACCAGGACGCCGCGCCTCCCGGCGCTGCCGCTGCCTTTTACGCGCCTGGCCCGTTGCCCCCCGGCCGCAGCGGCGAACACTACAGCGGCGACTCGGATGCTTCCAGTCCGCGCTCCAACTGTTCCGACGGCATGGTAAGGCCAGGACCCTGGGCTAGAGAAGTGCGGGCAGGTCTTGGTATATCAGGAACGTGTTTACGAGAGGGCAAGGAGCTGTCTCTTATACACATCTGGTGCAACTCTGTGGGGCCCAGCCAGGCATGCAT
>SJYT01046799.1:1565699-1605339 GCA_006410635.1 Cephalophus harveyi
CCTCCCAGGGAGTGGACCCCCGGTGGAGTCCACTGCCACCCCCAGGCAGCTGTCACTGGGGTGGCCTAGGGCTTTGGGGATGCACAGGAAGGATACAATCCACCCAATTGGGGGCACTGTTAGAACACTGCTGCGCCGACACGAAGATCTGCTTTTTCTCCTCTAATCCCTGTTGCCGAAATGCAGATTTGTGGTCCTGGGTGACTGTCTGCCCTCTCTTTGGCCCGGCATGCTGCAGACAGCTCCTGACTACCCTTGCTCCCCAACCCAGACAGATCCGGGCCTGGAACTCTCGTTGCTGAGATTTGGGGAGTTGGAGAGTCGGGGAGGGGGCGGCTGCAGGGAATGGAGCTCCTGCCCTGCGCAGTTCCCAGGCCTGACTCGGTCGTCCTTTCCATTTGCAGATGGACTACAGCGGCCCCCCGAGTGGTGCCCGGCGGCGGAACTGCTACGACCGCACTTACTACAGCGAGGCGCCCAATGGTGCGTAATCGCGCCTCCTTCCCCATGCCCTTTTGAGCTACCCTGGCTTCTCTTTATGTAGGACCTCCTTGCCCCCATCCTGGGAGATGGTACCGGGAGTGAAATACTAAGCATGTAGTTCCCTCCTTTTTCATCCTGAAATTTCGTGGGATCCTCACGAATTCTGGCTGGCCCTCAGTTTCCCCGTCTGCCTCAAAGCACTGAACTCGGAGGTGGGGGACTTGTGCACCCCTGCATACTAACCTACCCCTCCCCGCGCAGAACCCCGGCCCGGGAAGAGCAATGCGGTGTCGAGCCTCGACTGCCTGTCCAGCATCGTGGAGCGCATCTCCACCGAGAGCCCCGCCGCGCCCGCGCTTCTACTGGCCGACGCGCCGCCGGAGTCGTCTCCCGGCCCGCAGGAGGCAGCCGCCGGGAGCGAGGTGGAGCGCGGCACCCCCGCCCCTTCCCCCGACACTGCCCCTCAGGGCCTCGCGGGCGCGAACCCCAACCCGATTTACCAGGTGCTCTGAGGGGTTAGGCGGCCTCATTGGGGGGCGCCGCTGCCCACGGGCCCGAGGGATGGTGCCCCTAGGGTCCCTCGAAATAAGAGTTGCTTTGCCAGAGCAGGAGCCCCTCGGGCTGTATTTATCTCTGAGGCATGGTGTGCGGTGCGACAGGGACTTTGTATGTTTATACGGCAGGCAGGCGAGCCGCGGGCGCTCGCTCAGGTGTTCGAAATAAAGACGCTAATTTATATCGCGGTGGCTCCGGCTTTCGCTAGCGTTGGGGACTGGATTTTGACAGCGAGGGAAATCCGCAAACTGGGCCAGCTGTACCGCAGCGACCCCTGTAGGCGACAGAGGGACTGCAAGGAGGAAGCTTGGGGCCTTTGGGAGGAAGGGGTGTGTATGTTTCCATTACGTGAGGAGGTTCTTCTGACCGTAACAGCACGTCACAGCACACAGATCAGTAGTTCTCATGTCAGGATGGATATTAGAGCGATCTGAGTAGTTAATAAAAGGTCCATGAGATTCTGATTTAAAGTATCTGCCCCCTAGATACCCCCAGCCAGGTACTGGTATTTTTCAAAACTACTCAGTTAGTGCTGAAGTGCATGCCTTTGAGAATCACGCCCCTCCAGACACAGAGTGAAGCCAGGTATGGTGTCCGGAAGGATCCCTGGAAAATTATGTCCTCCAGATGCCACTCGAAATCCTCATAGGTATCATAAGGGGCTTAGAGCATTATGAGGAAAAACTAAATGAGTGTGAAGGGGTACCTCCAGGCTCTGGGTGATGGGTGTGATCACGAAGGGACAGCAGGGAAGGCCAGGCAGGCACAGACACATCCACTGTAAGAAGCCCAGCACTTAGAGCGTCTTGGCACTGTCGGATCTCATAAGAAGACGGGTCCAGAGCCTGCAGGGAGAGGGGAGTGTGCACAGCTGCATCGTCTCAGGTGGCATCAGTGCTGCTTTCAAGCTATAAACACCCTGAGAGCTGAGAAGGGGCTACTGATTTCGTCAGGGTGCTGGGGAGGGCTTCCTGGAAGAGGTGCCACTTGAACTGTGTCTTGAGAAACAAAAGAAGACACATGCACAATGCCACAGACCTCCCCTCACACACACACACACACACGGGGGACACACAAACATACTCAGGGAACACACATACGCAGGGGACACACACACATAGAAGTACCTCTGGGAGGGCACCCCGGATGGATGGCTTGGCAAAAGTTCAGCCCAACCCCAACCCCTAATTCTACACTTGTCACCAGGAGCTCAATGGCTCCTATAATCCCACTCCTACAAATGTTGTTTTTCCCTGAAAACCTTATAGGCCCACTTTCAAGGGCTCTTCTCACCCAGGAGGGGCAGAGGTGGAGAGTGCCTGGGGAACGCAGGCAATACATAATGGCAGAAGGAGAGCCTCAGCTCTCCCCAGTGTAGGGCCCCTGGGGAGCCACCCAGGGCTCTTTGCTGCTACTAATGATTCTCCACTTTTCATCTGGCTGCCACCCCAGATGTACCTTGGGGTTCTTTACACTCCCTTGAGACCCCTTGGGGCTCATTCATGAATTCATTCATTCAAATGATGCTAGGTCCCAGGCTGGGTGAAGATAGAGACTCGTGGACACAGTTCTGACCTTGGGATGCACCCAGACATTTTGGGAGGCTGGATCTTTTAGCAACTGGTTACATGGCGATGAATTAAGTGCTAGAATGGGGACGTACGTGAAGTGGAGTGCAGTAGGAACAGAAGGTATAGACAGCATGCAGCCCCTAACAAGAATCTTGAAGGAGTTGGCCAGGAAAGAGCTGCCAAAGAAGGATGCTCCAAGCTGAGGATATAGCAAAGGCCAAAGACCCAGAGGTGACAGAAAGTGAACTATGCCTTCACACAAGGGGCCAGAAGTGAGATGCGGAAAAGGCAGAGGTGGGGCCACAGTGGACCTCAATTAGGCTTTATCCTGAAGGCCATAGGGAGCCATAGAGGAATCTAACCAGGGGACGGATACAAAGAATCTGTATTTTAGGAAGACCAGTCTGCGCTGGCAGAATGGATCGGAGGTAACAAGACTGGAGACTTGTCAGGGGGCCACCGGGGTTGCTCAGAGGAGACATGGTATGGCCTGAACTGGGGTAGTGATTGGGGATGGGAGAGAAAGAGGAATAGAGACAGTGGTGCCAGATAAAGTGTAGGTGTTGACAGGACAACGGAGAACCTTGAGGGCAGAGTTCCCACCTTCACACAGCTTAAAGAGGGAAACAGCCCCTAGACAGAGACTCAAGTGATGTTAGAAATGGTGGGTAATACCATAAGGAGAAATAAAGGGAGGGTGCAGTGGGAGATGATGATGCAGTATAAGAGAGTAACCCAGCAAAGAGAGGAGGAGACAGAGCTTCTGCACTAAGGAACCAGTAGCCTAGAGGGTTATGGGCTCCTGTATTTAAGAAGAAGGCCCCAGTAGCCTATAGGGTTACTACAGCCTATAGAGAGCTAGTGTGCAATGTGAAAAGGGGGTCTCCTCTTCCCCAAGGACGCTGTCCTGCACCAGGTTTCATGGCTAGGGACAGAGAGCAGGCTGGCCTTCACCCCTCTCTCACCCTCACGGCCAGGTGCACTGAACTCTTCACAGAGCCTTGTGTCTGTCTGGAGGCCCTGAGGAAGGAGGAAGGAGCCAAGGGTGACCCTGGGCTCTGGTTTGCTTCAGGGTGGAAGGTGGTGCTGTTACAGGGACAGAGGCCTCTGGAAAAGAAGAAGCAGGGATGGGGGCAGATTTAGTCAAGGACACTTGGTTACAAGTGACAGAAACCCAATTCAAACAAGGTTAAACCCTACAGGGGATGTGTTGGAAGAACGAAGGGCCATTCACATAACGGAGCAGGGCTGCAAGCACCACAGCACCCGTGGGTCTTGAGAGCTGGGACTGAAGCCCCTTTTGCTCTTCGACACACCTCCTTCTTGCCTTCTCTCTCTCTCCTGGTCCATATTGGTTTTCTGCAGCAACTCAGGGGGTTACCTCACCATTTAGCTCCACTTTGAAAATTCCCAGAAAAAAACTTCAACTAGATCAGCTTAAATCATGAGGCAAGATTTGAACCCAGGCAGAGAGGTTCCAGAGACTGCATGCTTAGTGGCCTGGCCCTTGAGCCTCTGCAGAGGAAGTAAGGAGAGAGGAAGAGAGCATGTCAGGATGCAGGGGAGTAGCTAGAGAGCAGCCACCAGAGTGGCTCAGCCAGTAAAGAATCCACCTGCCAATGCAGAAGACCTGAGTTCAATCCCCGGACTGGGAAGATTCACTGCAGGAGCCCATGGCAATCCACTCCAGTATTCTTGCTTGGAAAATATCATGCACAGAGGAGCCTGGTAGGCTACATTCCACGGGGCTGCAAAGTCAGATGTAAGTGAGTGACTAACACTTTCAGCCAGAGATCGAATCACCCCATGAATGATGGGGTTTGAGGTCCCCTCCTGACCTGTTCTTCATCTCACTTCCCCGGGCAGGGCCAGAAGTGAGGGACATCTAGCTGAACCTCATTGGCGGTGTAGATGAAACATCCCTGTTCTTGGGGCCATTTCCGCCTGGGCTGGATCTGAGGAGACACTGGGCCATGCTCTCCATAGAGACATGTGTGTGTCTCTACACTTGTGTGCTCACACAACAGCACACAAGTCCTCAGAACATACCATCAAAGCTGGTATACCTGAAAGCTAAGGACGTTTAAGCTTTAGGTCCTGTCCCTGGCATGAAAAGCCCTAGAAATAGGTTCACGTGGTTTAGTTTTTTTTTTTTTTTTTCCCACATATTTCACAGTAAAATATTTTAGGAAACTGGTTATGACCATTGTTTCTATTCTGACTTCCTCCCTCATGTTGGGTGGCATTTATGGGCATGTTGAGGTCTTCTCAAGAGGTGTACATCTTGTTTGGGTGTAGTGGAATATATTTAAAATAAATGATATATAAAACAGAAGCATGATGATAACAATGAAATAAATTACAATGATTCTGACATTAAGAAGACAACTGTACCCCCAACATCTATTTAGATCTTACCAAATGGAGCTGTTACCCTCGTAAGTTCAAGGAATTTTTCTTAATTTTGAACAGGCTGCATTCTTCATATTTAAACCTGTCTTTCTTATCAAAGCCCATGTGAGAACTCTTTTAGAATTAATAAGCCCTTTTACATGTGAAAATACTATATATTTTGTTAGTGTAATTTAATTCCTTAAAATTTGAAATATATCTATAATCTATTGAATAATGATTAAATACAAATTTTTGCTTTCAGGTTCTTTGTTAGTATTCAGTTCAGTTCAGTCGCTTAGTCGTATCCGACTCTTTGCGACCCCATGAATCGCAGCACGCCAGGCCTCCCTGTTCATTACCATCTCTCGGAGTTCACTCAGACTCACATCCATCGAGTCAGTGATGCCATCCAGCCATCTCATCCTCGGTCGTCCCCTTCTCCTCCTGCCCCCAATCCCTCCCAGCATCAGAGTCTTTTCCAGTGAGTCAACTCTTCGCATGAGGTGGCCAAAGTACTGGAGCTGTCTCTTATACACATCTATCAAATTGCGTGTAATGTTTCTGAGAATGTTATACCAACAGAAACACTGCCAGCCTGAACTAAAAGGCACAGAGATGGAACACAGTAAAGGTAGACCATTAAGACTTCTGAAATTTCATGTGCAAGAAACAGACTGATAGAGGTGAACGTTATCCTTCGAGAAAAAGGAAGAATGACTCTGAGGGCAGGGCCAAGAGGATGGAGTTTTGAGCCTCAAAGGATTATTCTCAGTCCTTGAAACCTCATGGAACTTGCCCTGCTGGGTTTTGAACTTGCTTTACACTAGTAATTTCTTTTCTTCTTTCATTTTCTCCCTTTCTGAATGGGAAAGTCTATCCTTTGTCTCACCATCGTATTTTGGAAGCAGATCAGTTTCACAGGTCCAGAAATGGAGAGGAATTTTGTCCTAGGATTTACAATACCCAGTGTGTGCTTAGTCATTCAGTTGCATCTGACTCTGTGGCCCCATGGACTGTAGCCCACCAGACATCTCTGTCCATGGGCTTTCCCAGGCAAGAATACTGGAGTGGGTTGCCATTTTCTTCTCCATCCTAGAGCTTTAAAAGCTTCTAAATACATGACACTCCCAATGGACAAAGGTATATGTGTTTAAAGAAGATAAAAAGTGTTTTAAGCAAAGCTCTATGATTGCTATCGGAGTAGGAAGTGGTACCCCACTCCAGTATTCTTGCCTGGTGGGTTCCATGTGCAGGGGAGCCCAGTCCATGGGGTCAGGGACTCGGACATGACTGAGAGACTGAACACACACACACACACACGATTGCTCTGTGATAGTGGAGAATAGAGGAATAGAGCAGGGGGTTGNTATTGTGATCCACATAGTCAAAGGCTTTGGCATAGTCAATAAAGCAGAAATAGATGTTTTTTCTGGAACTCTCTTGCTTTTTTCATCATCCAGCAGATGTTGGCAATTTGATCTCTGCTTCCTCTGCCTTTTCTAAAACTGGCTTGTACATCTGGAAGTTCATGGTTCACATATTGCTGAAGCCTGGCCTCGAGAATATTGAGCATTACTTTACTAGCATGTGAGATGAGTGCAATTGTGTGGTAGTTTGAGCATTCTTTGGCATTGCCTTTCTTTGAGATTGGAATGAAAACTGACCTTTTCCAGTCCTGTGGCCACTGCTGAGTTTTCCAAATTTGCTGGCATGTTGAGTGCAGCACTTTCACAGCACCATCTTTCAGGATTTGAAACAGCTCAACTGGAATTCCATCACGTCCACTAGCTTTGTTCATAGTGATGCTTCCTAAGTCCATGTGGCTTCACATTTCAGGATGCTTGGCTCTAGGTTAGTGTGAATGATCACACCATTGTGATTATTTGGGTCGTGAAGATCTTTTTTGTACATTTCTTTTGTGTATTCTTGCCACCTCTTCTTAATATCTTCCTCTGTTAGGTCCATACCATTTCTGTCCTTTATTGAGCCCATCTTTGCATGAAATGTTCCCTTGGTATCTCTAATTTTCTTGATGAGATCTCTAGTCTTTCCCATTCTGTTGTTTTCCTCTATTTCTTTGCATTGATCCCTGAGTAAGGCTTTCTTATCTCTCCTTGGTATTCTTTGGAACTCTGCATTGAGATACTTATATCTTTCCTTTTCTCCTTTGCTTTTTGCTTCTCTTGTTTGTGTTGTGCTTTATCATGAATTAGTTCTGTTAGGTAGTTGTAATAGAAAAAAGGAGTCCAGAATGGCGGTGGCTAAAAGACAAGGGAAAAGCCCAAGAAAATAGAACAACAAACAGCACTCCTGGCTAGCCCAATTTACATATGGCAGGCCCAGAGGGAGGAAAAAACATATAAAAACGGGAGCCACAGGACTGTGGGCCTCTCTCTCCCCCACTCATGTGCTCTCTGTCTCTCTCTGTCTCTGTCTCTCTCTCTCCCTCCCACACGTACACATGCTCACTCTCTCTCTTGTCTTTGCATCTTTCGGGTCGGCATGCCCTCATGCCTCGAGGTGTATTTTCCTTTATTTTCTAAATAAAACTGATCTATCCAAGAACTATAACACAGACTGTCTGAGAACTGTGATATGCTGAGGCCTTTAATGTCTGTCGCTTCAAATCTTTGCTGTGGTGGGACAGAACTGAGGCGATTACACTCCCCTGACATCTATGGTGCCTTGACTTGGATTTAACCTGGCTGAAACAACCCCTCGTAGCCCTGCAAGGAGGAGGCCAAGCACAGCAGGAGCCCAACTCGGCGAATGCTCCCGCGGTAGAAATGGAACACAAAGAAAACTCATTGCAGGGGAAGTGACAAGAAGCCCATCATGCTGGAAACCAGGACAATGAAAAACAAACTCTGCAGAAAGCTCACGCAGCTCAGTCTCAGATTTGAGAAGACCTCCATTTAAGGCAGGAGTCCTCACTCCTATGGCTTGAGGGATATATGCCTAACAAAATGTTAATTCCTTTACAATCTCCTTTCTTGTTTCCTCAAACCCCCTGTGAATAGGTGTGCAGCAGTGGGTGCAATTAAGGGACTCTGGAGAGGCTACTCCTTGGTATGTCCCAAAGGCACTATCTGCTGAGCCCCACTAGCTGTTATCCAAGCCAGCGGGGGTTTTTTTGTCCTTAATCTTCTTTGTGCCAAGGATCAGGCCAATGAAACCTGTGGGCATAGGTCAGGTATATAGCAGATTTTCCAGAAGGCTATGAAGGGTACTCCTTGGCACATTTTTTCCACTGCTTTCACCTCCAGTCCTTCAGCTCCTCTCTCCCGGAACTCAAGCCTGTCCAAAATCCAGGATGCTTGGCTTCAGGACCTAATGAAGCTCAGGCTTTGATGTCTCATTGCAAAAATTTCGGTGAAAGACACAGCAATAGGTAAGAGGTGGATTTGTTAGGATTCAGAGAGAAACACACTCTACAGGGTGTGGGCCATTGCAGAGAGCAAGGGTTTAGGCCATGGAATGTGGCCTGGCTAGGTTTTGCATCTGGGTGAATTCATATGCAAATGAGTGGGAGGATCATCCTAACCATTGGGGAACCACCCTCTCCTCTATCTTTTGACTGTGCCTTGGATCTGTCCTGCCACCTCTGGGTGTGTCATTTAGTTTACAGATCTGGGATTAAGGTTTACTTGAATTTGACTTGTCATTTTGAACCCAATTGATTTTAATTGGTTTATGTTATGCCCTTGTGCTATGTCATTCTTTCAAAAGTTGTGCCCTGACCCCTTCCTTCCTGTTTCATGTTCTTTTCCTGAGCCCCGTCCAGGCCCACAGCGTTGCCTCTACAATCTTCTGGAGGGATAACCAGATAATAGCTGGCCCTTGGGAGGGAAATACTGTATAATATCCAATCCCTCTAGATATTCAGGCCTTCAACTTCCATGTTTCCTACAACATGTGCAACATCAGCATCTCTCAGTGAACCCACTAGGGCGGGTGACAGGCACACAATGCCTGCTAGAAGTCCATCAGTTGGCATCCCTTCAAAGACAATTGGTCTTCTATGGATAATGTTTGCCACTTTGGGAGTTGGCCCTGCAGGCCATTTGGGCCCAAACCCTTACCACCCATCTCTTAAAGTTATAAACATACCCCTGGATCAAATCTCCACTCCACATTTATGGAATACCTGATCTGTTGTCTATTAACAAATTTGTTCTTAAGCCAATTACTAACTCCTACAAACAGGACTCTGACTCTTTGTAGGCAACATTGGTCCACCCAGGCTATTATTAAAACACTTTAATGACCTTAACAGGACCAGATAACCCACTCTTTTGTCATTACTTCTGTTATTACCTAAAGTGGGTCTATGACAATGTTTATCAGTGGAGACACCCTAACCTGCTCTTATGGAGGACTAGGGGAAGAAATCAGTGACTTACAATCCTTTAGAGCAATAGGAGGATGACTTATGACTGTTTCACTGTTTTCCAGTCTCAGGGCACAAGCTTGGATTGCTTTACACCAGGGTATCTATTCCCATCTGCGGTGAACAAACTGGCAATGAGTTAAAATTACAACCCCTTAATCCTACCCAGCACTGGTCACCTTGGAGACCTTGAGGACACCTAACTCCAGACTGGGGGTCCCAGGAAGTCAACCTGCCTTGACCTACCTAGGGATCTGATCCTCAAAAGGTTGTCACGTCTCAATCTGCTCAGGGACCTAATTCCTAGAAGGCCGTCATGCCTCAACCTGCCTGGGGGTTCGATCTCCAGGAGGCTGTCACACCTCAGCCTGCCTGGGGGTCTGCACACTGACCCGGGGATACCTGGCTCTCAGGTTGCAACAGTACTGGGTAGGATAAGCTTCAGAAAGACTTATCCCAAAGGAAGTCCACCCATGGAAATAGAAGGAAGCCTATTACTTGTGGGACTGTGCCCAGTCTCAGCAATAACTGAGGAGCCCAACAAGACCCCATTGCCTCTCTAGAAAAGGCTAAAAGAGGTCCTCTAAAAGTTTTCTAACCTGGACTTAGACTCTTACGAGGGACAGGTGATTTTAAAGGACAAATTCCTGTCCCAATGTGCATCAGCTATCAGAATAAAGTTACAACAGCTATAGCAGCAGGACACTGCTTCCTCTTTAGGTGAGATGGTCCAGACATCCACCAATACTTTTTATAACAGAGAACAGGAGACAGAGGCCAAGGCCAAGAAGAGGGAGAAAAGGAAAGAGACAAGTTATGCCCAGATCCTGGCCTCCCTCCTGGGAAGTCCTATGGCAAACCCCAAGTCCTTGACGGACAAGGCATGAGGTAAATGCCTAATCTGTAGAACAGGCGGGGCATTGGGCCAAAGAATGTCCAAACCGTGACAAGTCTCCCAAATGCCATCAACTGGGACACTGGGCAGCACTGTGCCCTCAGGACCCAAGAGCCTCAAGGTCAAGCACCAAGCCTTCCCTCATGATGGTTCAATAGGACTGAAGCAGCCCACTCCAGGCAGCCCACCTGTCACAGATAACCATCATGGGGCTGGAGCCAAGGGTGCAACTGGATGTGGCAGGTAGGCCTGAGAATTTCTTGGTTGACACGGCGGCTACCTACTCTGTCTTGACCTCCTATTCTGGAGCCTTCTCCTTCCTAACCTGTACCATTTTGGGTGCTACAGTAAAAACAGTTACAAAAAGATTCACCTGAGCACTTTGTTACTGGGATGGACAAATATTTTCCCACCAGTTTCTGGTGGTCCCTGAGTGTCCTATTCACTTATTGGGAAGAGATATACTCCCTAAACTGGGGAACACACTTGTGATGGGAAGTTTTTCAGCCCTTAGAGCCCTACAGCTTCTGGTTACTACTGAAGAACCCATTACACCCTCTCCAATAGAGAGGGACCAAAAACTATGGGAGGACAAAATTAACCCCCAGGTGTGGGACCAGGAGACTCCTGGACGAGCCCACCAAGCTGAACTGGTCATCATTATCTGAGATCCCACTCGGCTTCCTAACCGGAAACAATATCCCCTCAGAAGAGAGGCTCAGGAGGGACTACAGCCTCTAATAAAGAAATTCCTTGCTTGTGGGATATTGGTCCCCACCAGTTTGCTTGTAACACCCCAATCTTCTCAGTAAAGAAAAAGGATGGAACCTGGTGAATGATTCAAGATCTCTGGATCATAAATGAAACTGTAGTTCTACTCCATCCCACAGTGCCCAATCCCTATGTAATCTTGGGAGAAATCCCACCCAGTGCCAAGTGGCTTTTTTTTGCATACCACTGGCTAAAGAATCCCTATATCTTTTTGCCTCTGGGGAGGCCCCAGGAGAAAAACACAAACAGATGACTTGGACAGTATTACCTCAGGGGTTCAGAGATAGCCCCCACCCGTTTGGACAGGCCCTTAGCCAGGATCTCCTAGGTCTGGACCTGGGACCTAAGGGAAAAATATTACAATACATAGATTACCTACTAATTTGCTCTCCAGATGAGTGATATGTCCAACAACATGCAATTCAGGTTCTAAACTTTTTGGCAGAGAGGGGATATAAAGTCTCCCGTGCTAAGGCACAGATGATCGAGACAAAGGTCACTTACCTGGGAGTTCAGATTACACATGGGTCCAAGAGGCTGTCCTCTGATAGGGTACAAGGAATCTCCCAGTTTCCTTCCTCCACGACTCGAAAACAATTGCGAGCTTTCCTGGGGCTAACTGGATATTGTAGAATCTGGATACCCAACTATTGTCTAATTGCCCAGCCCTTATATGAAAGCTTAAAGGGAAAGGATGATTCAATCCCACTTATGTGGGAAACTCCTCAAAAGAAGGCAGAGGCTACACTAAAACAAGCCTTAACTCAGGCACCTGCATTGAGGTTGCCAGACCCAGAAAAAGCATTCCAACTTTACGTCCACAAAAGAGAGGGAATAGCCTTGGGAGTGTTAACTCAAAGGTTGGGATCTAAGCCTCAGCCTGTAGCTTAATTATCCAAGAGGCTTGACTCAACCACACGAGGTTGGCCTCTCTGCTTTCAAAATCTTGCAGCTATTGCCATCCTGATAGAAGATGCTTTAAAACTCTCCTTTGGGGACAAACTAACTATTTTTACCAGCCACCAAGTAAAACAAGAGGTCATTTATGGATGTCTGATCAAAGAATCCTCAGATATCAAGTAGTGCTGATGGAAAATCCAGGCCTCACTATCCCCTTGTGAGGTTCTTAACCCAGCCACCCTCCTGTCTACCCCCAAAGGCTCTCTCCCCTTTCACTCTTGCCTAGAAACCTTGGTTGGACCACTGGGCAAAACCCCAAGAGGAATTGGCTAAAGATCCTCTGACCAATCCTTAGGAAATCTGGTATGCTGATGGAAGCAGCTTTGTCTTGGATGGAAAAAAAAAGAGCAGGATATGCAGTTGTCTCCAGTTTTGAGACCATAGAGGCTAAGCCTTTGGCACCAGGTACTTCAGCCCAATTATCTGAGCTCATAGCCCTGACTTGAGCTTTAGAGCTGGGAAAAGGAAAAAGAATAGCCATTTACACTGACTCCAAGTATGCCTTTCTGGTGCTACACACATGCTGCTATTTGGAAAGAAAGGGGCCACTTGACCACCCGAGGGTCCCCAATCAAATATGGTGATCAAATTCTTAGACTCTTGGAGGCAGTCCATCTGCCCACTGAGGTTTCAGTCTCCCACTTTAAAGGACACCAAAAAGGGAGCACGGAAGTGGCACAAGGGAACCAAGCAGCCAATCAGGCAGCAGCTGCTGCTGCTGCTAAGTCGTGTCATGTCTGACTCTGTGCAACCCCATAGATGGCAGCCCACCAGGCTCTTCCATCCCTGGGATTCTCCAGGCAAGAACACTGGAGTGGGTTGGCATTTCCTTCTCCAATGCATGAAAGTGAAAAATGAAAGTGAAGTCGCTCAGTCTTGTCCGACTCTTAGCAACCCCATGGACTGCAGCCTACTAGGCTCCTCCACCCGTGGGATTTTCCAGGCAAGAATACTGGAGTGGATTGCCATTGCCTTCTCTGGATCAGGCAGTGAAGAGAGCAGTATTACAGAACAGTGACCTTAATAGGGGTTGCCACCATAGTTCCACAGAGTAATTTGCCAGAAACTCCTTCATATATGAAGGTGAGACTCTTAAAGCTAAGAGTGAGGGCTTTCAAGAAGATCATATGGGGTGCTTCCAAAAGGAGGGACTCCTTTTTCAGCCTGGTAACCCCCAATGGAAGTTGGTTAACTCCTTACATGCCACCAATCATTTAGGGGAAAAGGCCCTCCAAAGATTACTAGAAAGGTCCTTCAGAGGAACAGGCCTCCGAATGACTATAAGACAAGTAGTCTCCTCTTGTCCCACTTGCCAATTAAACAACTCCCAAGGAGCTTGAAGATCACAGCTGGCCCAACCCATCCAATGATGTGGGGCCTACCTAGGAGAGGACTGGCAGATGAACTTCACTCAGATGCCAGTTTTTCAAGGGTATAAATACCTACTAGTCATGATAGATACATTCACAGGATGGATTGAAGGCTTTCCCACCTGGACTGAGAAGGCTGAGGAAGTGGTTAAAAAAAAAAAAAAAAAAAAACTGTTCCATGAAATCATTATGAGATTTGGTCTGCCCAGGTCATTACAAAGTGACAATGGGACATCATTTACTTCTAAGGTCACCCAAGGGGTCTCTAAAGCATTGGGCATCACTTATTATCTCCATTGTGCCTGGAGGCCTCAGTCTTCAAGAAAAGGAGAAAGAGCCAACCAATTTTTAAAATCAGTGATAAAAAGGTAACCCAGGAGACCTCCCTGGGATGGAAGGAGGCTTTACCAATAGCTCTCCTCCACACCTATTTTGCCCCTAAGGAACAGGTTGGTCTTAGTCCTTATAAGATGCTATATGGGAAACTTTGTTTATGTCAATGACCTCTTCCTAGATCCAGAGGCTCAGACCCTCCAGTCTTATACCATGGCCATTGGGCAATTCCTACAGGATATTCATTCATGGGAATGTGAACCAGGACCCAACAGATTCTAAGGAGTCACAACTATATGCTCGAGGGACTCAAGTCCTAATTAAAGTCTGGAAAGCTGGGTCCCCAAAGGCTCAACTCCAGTCCACATGGAAGGGCCCCTACCCTGTAATACTTTCTACCTCCACAGCAGTCAAGGTACCAGGACATGACTCCTGGATTCAATACTCACGAGTCAAGCCATGGAAGAAAACAAAGAGGACATTCAATACACCTGTGAGCCCCTGGGAGATCTCAGATACCTATTCAGAACTACAAATAAGTGCCATTCTAATGAACACCCCCAAAATCTAGTTTCCGGGGATAAGATTTCTCAGGACAGCTCTAAAGAGGCAACACAGCTTGGCAAGTGTTATACTCCAAAACAGACAGGAGATAGATCTTCTGATCCCTGAACAAGAAGGGACTTGAGTCTTCCTGGAGATGGGAATTTGGAGTTGGCTAATGCCCCTACCAGTCCTTGTTATGCCACATTGATATTGCTTATGATTGCTCCATGTATTATCAATTGTCTAACCTGTTCTGTCTCTGCCCAGATCAACAAGCTACAACAGGCATTGCCAGTTCAACAAGGATATATAAAGTTACAGCCAACCACGGAAAATATCACTCAACCTTAGATGAACACCACTATAAGGACTTAGGCCTGAGACTAGCAAAAGGGGGAAGCCCAATACCCCTCACCATCCCAGTTCAGCAGGAAGTAACCAGAAAGACCTTGACATCCCTATTCCCAAAAGAATTGGGCCTCCCAACTTTTGAGGGGGGAATATTAAGTAGTTAGAATAGGAAAAAGTAGTCAGAATGGTGGTGGCTAAAAGACGAGGGAAAAGCCTGTGAAAATAGAACAAAGGAAGGTCCGAGGAATGGAGTGAGGACCTTGGATAGAACAAACAGCATTCCTGGCTAGCCCAGTTTACAGAGGGCAGGCCCAGGGGGAGGAAAAAAAAAAAAAAATATATATATATAAGAAGAGGAGCCAAAGGGCTGGGGATCTCTCTCTCACCCGCTCGTGCACTCTCTGTCTCTGTCTCTCTTCTCTTCATGTCTTTTGGGTCGGCATGCCCTCATGCTTCGAGGATGTATTTTCCTTTATTTTCTATATAAAACTGATCTATTCAAGAACTATAACATGGATTGTCTGAGAGCTGTGATGTGCCAAAGGCTTTAACGTCTGTCGCTTCAAATCTTTGATGAGACAGAACCAAGGAGATTATACTCCCCTGACAGTTCATTTAGCTTAATTTCTTTGCATTGATCACTGAGGAAGGGTTTCTTATCTCTCCTTGCTATTCTTTGGAATTCTGCATTCAGATGTTTATATCTTTCCTTTTCTCCTTTGCTTTTCACTTCTCTTCTTTTCACACCTATTTTTAAGGCCTCCTCAGACAACCATTTTGCTTTTTTGCATTTCTTTTCCATGGGGATGGTCTTGATCCCTGTCTCCTGTATAATGTCACAAACCTCTGTTCATAGTTCATCAGGCACTCTGTCTATCAAATCTATTCCCTTAAATCTATTTCTCACTTCCACTGTATAATCATAAGGGATTTGATTTAGGTCATACCTGAATGGTCTAGTGGTTTTCCCCACTTTCTTCAATTTAAGTCTGAATTTGGCAATAGGGAGTTAATGATCTGAGCCACAGTCAGCTCCTGGTCTTGTTTTTGTTGACTGTGTAGAGCTTCTCCATCTTTGGCTGAAAAGAATATAGTCAATCTGATTTCGGTGTTGACCATCTGGTGATGTCCATGTGTAGAGTCTTCTCTTGTGTTGTTGGAAGAGGGTGTTTGCTATGACCAGTGCATTTTCTTGGCAGAAGTCTATTAGCCTTTGCCTTGCTTCAAATAAGGAGTTCATGATCTGAGCCACAGTCAGCTCCTGGTCTTGTTTTTGTTGACTGTATAGAGCTTCTCCATCTTTGGCTGCATAGAATATAATCAATCTGATTTCGGTGTTGACCATCTGGTGATGTCCATGTGTAGAGTCTTCTCTTGTGTTGTTGGAAGAGGGTGTTTGCTATGACCAGTGCATTTTCTTGGCAGAAGTCTATTAGCCTTTGCCTTGCTTCATTCTGTACTCCAAGGCCAAATTTGCCTGTGACTCCAGTTGTTTCTTGACTTCCTACTTTTTCATTCCAGTCCCCTATAATGAAAAGGACATCTTTTTTGAGTGTTAGTTCTAAATGGTCTTGTAGGTCTTCATAGACCCATTCAACTTCAGCTTCTTCAGCATTACTGATTGGGGCATAGGCTTGGATTACTGTGATATCGAATGGTTCGCCTTGGAAATGGACAGAGATCATTCTGTTGTTTTTGAGGTTGCATCCAAGTCCTGCATTTCAGACTCTTTTGTTGGCCATGATGGCTACTCCATTTCTTCTAAGGGATTCCTGCCCACAGTAGTAGATATAATGGTCATCTGAGTTAAATTCACCCATTCCAGTCCATTTTAGTTCGCTGATTCTTAGAATGGTGACATTCACTCTTGCCATCTTTTTTTTGACCACTACCAATTTGCCTTGATTCATGGACCTGACATTCCCAGTTCCTATGCAATATTGCTCTTTACAGCATGGGACCTTGCTTCTATCACCAGTCACATCCACAACTGGGTATTGTTTTTGTTTTGACTCCATCCCTTCATTCTTTCTGGGGTTATTTCTCCACTGATTTCCAGTAGCATATTGGGCACCTAATGACCTGGGGAGTTCCTCTTTCAGTATCCTATCATTTTGCCTTTTCATACTGTTCATGGGGTTCTCAACGCAAGAATACTGAAGTGGTTTACCATTCCCTTCTCCAGTGGACCACATTCTGTCAGACCTCTCCACCATGACCCGCCCATCTTGGGTGGCCCCACAGGGCATGGCTTAGTTTCATTGAGTTAGACAAGGCTGTGGTCCTAGTGTGATCAGATTGGCTAGTTTTCGTGATTATGGTTTCAGTGTGTCTGCCCTTTGATGCCGTCTTGCAACACCTACCTCTTACTTGGGTTTCTCTTACCTTGGACATGGGGTATCTCTTCACAGCTGCTTCAGCAAGGCACAGCCACTGCTCCTTACCTTGGACGAGTCAGCGCCCCCCCCCCCCGACCTTAAACGTCGGGTAGCTCCTCTCGGCCCTCCTGCACCTGTGCAGCCACCATTCCTTGGACGTTGGGTAGCTCCTCTCAGCCGCTCCTGCACTGTTGCAGCCTGGCACTCTCGTTCACCTCCCCTGACCTTGGGCGTGGGGTAGCTCCCCTCGGCCGTACTTCTGCACGGTCCGTTGCAGCCACTGTGTGTGTCCAACTCTGCGACTCCATGGACTGTAGCCTACCATGCTTCTCTGTCCATGGGATTTTCCAGGCAAGATTACTGGAGTAGGTTGTCATTTCCTTCTCCAGAGGATCTTCCCAACCCAGGGATCAAACCCAAGTCTCCCACATTGAAGGCAGATGCTTTACCATCTGAGCCACCAGGGAAGTCCTGGTAATAGTAGTACCAAATGTCATAAAACTGATGTGAGAATTAGCCAAGGTATACATGTAGAACAGTGTCTGACACACAGTAAACACTTGAAAAAATGTTAGCTGTTTTCATTTTATGCAGGTGGACATATGCACATTGTGGAGGTGGATAGACAGTGGAACAAATTAAGATAATTAGTAATAAAACTTGACCTCAGAATCAAAGGTCAGGTGACCACTAAGTTTTTCAGACCTTTTCTCCCCACCTTTTCTTGGGAATCAAAACTTTATTGATTTAAATCTGAATTACTTAATCAAAGTGAAGTTTTTATAGTAGTTAATGGAGAGATATTGGAATTATACAGCTTAATTTTATTGTTTCCATGTCTAGTTTGAGAAATATTTTGTTCAGAATATGCATTGCTGACCATAAGTGCACATCACTGTCTATCTCTCTCTAAGAAATTATCACTAGAAAGCACATATCCCAGTATTGATATAATTGCATTAGTGGATTCTTTTGTAGTGAGGTTCTTCATAACTTTCCATAGTTACAACATGTATCTATTAATTATATTATTATTTTTTAAAAGCAATATTGATAGAATACTGTCTTTGATATCTTTCACATAAGAAATTCAATGCATGAACTTATTCATAGCTAACTGAATCTTATCAAGTCATTTTACTTGTCTGGATCTCAGTTTCCCCATTTGTAAAATGAAGAAATTTAAACTAAATTAGACTCTACTTTTTCAACTTACAAGCTTCTAAATTCAATTCATACATTCACTAATATGTATTTCAGAGCCTACTGCATGAAAAGCATGGGTCTGGCTGCTCTAGGTATATTTTTTCACAATTTCCTGTCAAAATTTTATTTACAACAGTGGGAATCAGGCATCTTTAGCAAATCTCAGTATAAAAGCCATCATTAAATTTTGTCAAAACATTTTCTGAAATTAAACTAAAAAACTCTACTCTTTCCCCCTCCTCACCAAGCATTCAGCAAAAGTTTATATTTATACAAAGGGAAATATTTACCAACTCCTATTTTCTGAGATCATGCTGTTATTCTTTTGAAGTATTCTAAAGAAGATAACTGATCACTTCTCAACTGGTGCTATTTTGCTCCTTTTTGAAGAACCAAATTCTTCACTCTGTTTTCCATTATTTACCACTTGTTTCTAAAGACTGAATTTTTTGTTTCTGGGAATGCCTCTACTGTCAAGTTCTAACTGTTAATGGTACCCTCAAATCAGATAGCTGAAGGGCTGCTTTGAGGGCATTGCTCCCTTGTTACTCCATCAGTTAACTGCTGGCTTAACCTTCCCTTATGCTCACCAAACCCTTGGTTGGAGAAAGATGGGGAGGAAGGAGAGAGAGGGAGTAAAGTAAAAAGGAGGGAGAAAGAGAAATCTTATCACTCAGATTAAAGTACCAAAGTGCTTGTGGTATGTTTGTATGTGTGTTTGTGTGTGTGTGTGTGTTAATAGGGCATAAATCTGAAGTGATACTGAGAGGGTAACAGGCAGGAAGGCAGGGGTCTCCAAATGGAGGAAATAGGCTGCAAGTGTCAGACATTTTTTATCTCTCTATTAAGCAGCAGGAGGAGACAAACTAGTTTTATATTTTTTCCCCTTCTCTATACAAATATAAAGAGAGGTTTCTCTTAATCACCTGATTCCACCTGAACTTAACTTTTCTCAAACTTTGAGTTAACCAATGCATTTTTCTCATGGAAATGTTTGCCTTAAGCAAGCATTTGCTTGTGAGGGGCCTGGTGCCATTCTCTGAGTTTTGAGACATTTCCTTTCTTTAATTAGCAGACTGCTAGTAGCTATATAACATTAGGCTAAAGACTAGCAGGGGGATATTCTTTCTGCTCCCTTTGGATGTCTATGTCAGAAGCTTTCTCTATCTCTTTTATACTTCAATAAAACTTTATTACACAAAAGCTCTGAGTGATCAAGCCTTGTGACTGGCCCTGGATTGAATTCTTCTCCTCTGGAAGCCAAGAATCCCGGTGTCTTTCCTGGTTCAGCAACAACCTTTCAATACAAGCCTAGTGGTTGCTGTAAGAAGAGGTTAAACATGGTTTTTAGGCAACAAACTAAAAAAATAGGCTTGCCTTCATATCCACATCTAGAATGCCAAAGGATTTAAGTAAGCCAAAACTGCATGGAAATTTTATTGCCAAAAAAAAAAAAAAAAAGAATTATATTGCAATGCTGTATTTTATATGATAAATAAAGCAACATCTCTTAAACTATCCTTTGTCTCACTACTCATTCTCAGAACAAAAACACTCGCTAATGCTTTATAAAACATGGTGGTAAATAAAGCCTTATTCATTTGATTTTTCAAGAAGAATTAGAGCAATTCAAGCTCTTAAAAAATAGGTAATAAATAGATCAGAGCCTATCAAATCCAGAAGGGACCTTGAAGATCATCTATTTCAATCCTATCATTTTATAGATGGAGACCAACAGAAATTAAGTGAGTTGCCTAAATTCACCCAGCTGATTAGTGGCAATGACAGGACTTGAACCCCTAATTCATGGCTCCTTTTTAGTGTTCTTCATTCCACAATTCATTATCTCATAGTCATTCAATTTTAAAATTTGAAGTTTCTCCCCAAATTTATTTTCCTGGATTTTTTTTTCAATTCCCCTTTCTATGTCCATCTTTATGAAAGCTGCACAAAGAGTTATTTGACATTAACTCCTAAGTGCTCTCTGTGTCAGTGGAGTTTTCAGATTTTAAATTAGTTGATGTCAGTACAGTTTGAGTGTCTAGGGAAATGTCTTTGTATAACTATGGTAAAAGATGTTATTATAATAATTTGTGGAAAGGCAGCAACTTGATTACTTTTCATGCTATTAAACTCTTCATTAAAGTCCTCATAATGAAAAAAACTGTTCTTGTCTGATTTAGAGATAGGACTGGCTCCAACTAAATTCATTCTATTCTAACAACTCCTCCAAACAACCACTCTAAAACATAAACTATATCTTATTTTTTTCAAGCTTGCCTAAGTATTTAACCTTATTTTAAAATTACTTGAATAATGTAAAGGCCAAATTAACTGCATTCACCCATAATATAAAGGTAAATTATGAACTAAAATGTAAAATAACTCACATGAAAACTTGTGTCTCCTAAAATGTCCTCACAATAATCACAGGCCCTTCCAAGAGGGTACCATTTTATAGCAAAAGGAATTCCACTGATAGCATCTAATTCCCTCCTTGGAGATTTCAAACAGTTCAGAACATGATTTTCTAAAGGTAAGTAAATGAAGTAGCAGCTGTTTTATTACTGAACAAGGAGGTGTTTTGTGAGGACAAAGGATTATCTTGTGACAACAAATGAATATCTTGTGAAATTCATGCAGCTTTCACTCCAGGCACTCAGAGTTACAGAAACTCTGTAGCAGAAAGATTCAAGCTTTAGGGGGGAGGCCAGGGCACGCAGAGCAGTCTGATGCTCATTTCTGGCCACTGCTGGCAGCCGCACTACTGCCTCTTGTGTGTTAGCACCAGGAAGGTGGGTTTTGAGACACTCCAGGGAGCTGGGGCTGGAGACCTGGGGGATGAAGCTGGCTGATGCTGACATTTAATGAGTATCATTCATGTAAAAATATAGTACATGTTTTTTATCAGGGAGATAGTACATGGAACAATATTTTATTTTCCAATAAAAGCATCTGTAGATACTTCATTAGATGCATCCTGTAGAATAACTCATATTCAAAGACTGAATGCATTTGTGTCAGATGCTTCCCCTGTTCTCTCTCCTCTCTGACTCTACCTTAAAGCAATTCTGAAGCTATTTGACAATCAACATGGCTGAAAATAGAAATGCTTAGGTGACCTAGACAAATGAGAGAGGCTATCTTATCAGCCACTTAAAAATTTGTTTCATGGAGTGCTAGACAATGGCATCCAGAATATTAAAAACAATCTGGTTAATATCTAATAAATCAGCTTTTCTAATTCAATTAACTTTTCTCACATTCTGGCTGTTGTGTATTCCACATAGTTA
Source organism: Cephalophus harveyi (assembly GCA_006410635.1). Lineage (NCBI taxonomy): Eukaryota > Metazoa > Chordata > Mammalia > Artiodactyla > Bovidae > Cephalophus > Cephalophus harveyi. The sequence continues at coordinate 1,587,196 of SJYT01046799.1, forward strand.
ACTGGGTTGGGGAACCCTATAAAGGAATACATATTGCATGAATGCTGGTCCCCTCTCTTGAAACACTTTTTTTGTATTCTGTATTCACAGATATTTTTGTTGCAATAGGATTTTCATCTTAAGGTAAAAAAAAAAAAATACAATACCCCAACTGAGCTCTGCCACAAGAAGAAAAGAGTAGGAAGCCTTTTGCATTAGTAGAGACTAAAAATAAATGTAGAAAATTCAGTGAATAATGAATTCTAGATTTAAAAGAATTTCTTATGGTCCTGTGTACACACTGCTTGCTTCCTCCATCTGAAACACCCAACTCATTTTATTTTCCCTGGATTTGCATTTAATCTTAGATATCACTTCCTTTAAAATGCTTTTATTGACCTTTCAAGGCTAGGTTAAATTTTTCCCTTGTATGTGTCAATAACGCCTTATACTTAAACCCATCATAACATTTATCACACTGCATTGTAACATGTCAATGTATGGCAAAACTGTTGGGTTTTTCTCATCAGGATTTCTCAAAACCTAGAACAGGGCATCATACAGAAGTGGGTGATTCCACAATATGTTGGCTGCATAAATAAAGAAATGAATGAACAGATGAATGAACGAGTGGGGTGTACCCAGACCTCTGAGGAGGTTTATCCCATTATCTTGTACTATCTTTTTTGTTCTCAGTAAAATCAATGGATAATCATTTCAATAATGAGCTCCAATTCACTTTCATTTGCTAAACAACTTGGTGAACAAAAACTTGTGAAGTGTTAACAATTTTTCAAATCATCTTGTTTGCTTCTGTGTAATTATTCTGTACTCACCAAGCTTTTTGGAATTAACCCAAACTCAGTGGCTTAAAAGATTTGGTAGTCAAAATTGGCTACTTAGTTTAACTGCATAATGAAAACATTTTGTAGAGGCTTAAGGGTGACACTTAAGTGTCTACTGTTGAAATCAATTATTTAATGGTAAAATATTTTGGTGCTGCTGCAGATAGAAAGCATTTTATTTCTTATAGGCCAGCATATTTAAATTAATGTAACTGATGATAAAAATGGGATGTAACTTTAAGTGATCTGATTTTTGAATAAATCAATGACACTTCTTTTTAAATTATTATCTGTGGTGACAAAGTGGATTTCTAGAAGTCTTTTTCAAAAATTTAATGACTCACGGATGTACCAGAGACTAGAGCATGCTGCAACTTGTCAATCTGAGCAACACAAGTGTGTACAAATTCAAAACTGGTTTAGTTGGGTGTATCTGACATTCATGAAAATTTAATTTTACTCACATGCTGAGTAATGAAATTAAGATCTTTACTCCAAATATTTTATGATGGGAATTGATACTGGGAACTGGATTTTAGCAAAATATCTTCATTGTAACCAAAAAGCTTCTTCTTTTACCAATAATTTAAATTTCATTATAAGAAGAAAACTGTGGATGTGACTTCTTATGTAATATTCCAGTATTTATGAAATCTTTGCTTCATCATCTAATCCATCAACACCGAAATCAGACCTGTCTCTTATACACATCTACATAATATATTGGAATAGTCTACAATTCTCCTGTAAGATTTAATTGGAGGCATCAAATTGTTATAAGGAAATGTAAATCCTTTCAGAGAATTAAGAGGTCTTAATCAAAGAGATTAAATAATGATTTCTAAAACTTTGCAATTTGTATTTAACTTTAGGCTTTATATGCCTAGAGAATAATACATGGAGAAAATCCAGGAAACAGTGAGTAAATGCACTAGTAACTTATATATGTACACACATATCTATATATCTGTGTCTATATCTAACTATGGAGAAAGATAGAGAGAATCTTGAAACAATATAGTTCTTTCAAATCTGACTGTTCCTAACATAATAGATATGTACATACACACTACAAAAGCATCTTGACATTTCTAATAAGCCAAACATGAAAAATATAATACCTCAGTCTTTATTCTTCAATACTAAACAAGACCATGTTGACTCACAAAAATGTCAGTCTTTTGATGAACAATTCTGAAGTGTTTTCATGGGTGGGGGTTCCTCAATTTTCTGGTAACAGTCAAGGTTAGTTTACGGTTTCCAATATTTTGTTTACTGATTCAGTATCTTTATTTAAATCCTTTCTAGTTTGACCTTAAGCAGAAGGGACTACTCTGGTCTTAAGTAACTTATTCATCTATGTTAATGTCAGAAAAGCCTGGTGGATCATGGATGGCTCCATATACTGCTGCTGCTGCTAAGTCACTTCAGTTGTGTCCGACTCTGTGCGACCCCATAGACAGCAGCCCATCAGGCTCCCCCGTCCCTGGGATTCTCCAGGCAAGAATACTGGAGTGGGTTGCCATTTCCTTCTCCGGCTCCATATACAAGGCTATAATATTTTATATTTCTCTAAATTGTTGTCAATACCAAGTACCATCTAAAAGCAATTGACTGAAGCATTAGTATAAGAGAATATTGCCCAAAATCTGGTTGTCATCTGACAAAAATTTTGCAGTCTAGCAGCTTCCAAAATAGATACCTCTGTTTTATTCTGATAGGCCAAATGAATAAATGAATAAACAGCTAAATGAATGAGTAAATGAAGGAACAAAGATAAATGTTGGGACAGCCATTAGATTTGTGTTGGAAGGTCTTGTCATATATTTCATTTGAGTATTAAGGGTGCATAGTAAATACCTATGAAGTTCAAGAAGACTATGAGATCTGTATAAAATTGGGCTGCTGTATATCTGTATAAAACATGAAATTCTACTGTAAAAATTTCCACCTATCCCCTGACTATTTCCTCCAAGTAATACTTCAAGAACTGGAAGAAAGAGACTTGGTTTTTATGTGCAAAGCTATTAATATAAAATACCATGTAGATATTGCATGGCACAATAAAAATAATTATCAGCAATAATAACAACATAATGGCAGAGCCAGCTCCACCTCAGTTGAAATCAACCCTAACCAGCTGGGGAGGTTCAAGAGAATGATATTTGTTGCAAAAGGTTTATTTCAGTGTTATTTCTACTGCTACATAATTCCTGCTATGATTAGAGGAACCTCCCAGTTCCTCTCAATTTTCACTCTGGTAATAGCCAATGCAATTCAGTTGCAAATTCCCTTGTCTTTGTTAATCCTTTTTAAACATCAGAATAAAGGGATAGAAAGATCATTACCAATTATAAGGAAAACATAAAGGCTGAAAACTAAAGACATCCAAATCAAGCATTGTAAAATATGTTTCTACAGTAGGATATTTGTTGTGTAACCTTTATATCCAGTCATAAGCATAGTAAGTCACAGAAACTTAGACGTAGACGTCACAAATTTTCAAATAGTCCGTGTAGTATGAGAGCCATAAAAATACTCCAGATGGCATGGAAAAACATTTTTAAAGGCTGAAAGGACATTCCTTTGTAAAATCTTATTTGAAGATTTGATTTACACTTACTTGTTCATTTAAGTGTTTAAAATTCACAGCTCTAGATTGAGGGGTCTAGGTGACAGTCAATAGTTATATTCAGATAAGCCACAAATTCTTGGAATGGGATACACGTTGTTGAGTACTCATATAACCATCCCCACCTATCATTACAAAAAGATTTGTCATTGTTTTAGTGAGGAATTAGTTTCATGTTTCCTGTGATTTCTTTTTGGAACACTACAGCTTTGGGATTCAGATTTTCACTGAATGAAAGGATGGTTTTGAAGTTCTTCAGAATCCCTCTTAGGTTTTAGGAGATGGCAGTGAAATAGCTGGTGGATCTGGGGCAAAAGTTGATTCATTAAGAAAAATCCAATAAGCTAGGAATCAGTGAACTAAAATGGACTGGAATGGGTGAATTTAACTCAGATGAACATTATATCTACTACTGCGGGCAGGAATCCCTTAGAAGAAATGGAGTAGCCACCAGGGTCAAAAAAAGAGCTCAAAATGCAGTACTTGGATGCAATCTCAAAAATGACAGAATGATCTCTGTTTGTTTCCAAGGCAAACCATTCAATATCACAGTAATCCATAGATTACTTGCTATGCCCCAACCAGTAATGCTGAAGAAGCTGAAGTTGAATGGTTCTATGAAGACCTACAAGACCTTTTAGAACTAACACTCAAAAAAGATGTCCTTTTCATTATAGGGGACTGGAATGAAAAAGTAGGAAGTCAAGAAACACCTGGAGTCACAGGCAAATTTGGCCTTGGAATACGGAATGAAGCAGGGCAAAGACTAATAGAGTTTTGCCAAGAGAATGCCCTGGTCATAGTAAACACCCTCTACCAACAACACAAGAGAAGACTATACACATAGACATCACCAGATGGTCAACACCGAAATCAGACTGATTATATTCTTAGCAGCCAAAGATGGAGAAGCTCTATACAGTCAACAAAAACAAGACCAGGAGCTGACTGTGGCTCAGATCATGAACTCCTTATTGCCAAATTCAGACTTAAATTGAAGAAAGTAGGGAAAACTACTAGACCATCCCTTATGATTATACAGTGGAAGTGAGAAATAGATTTAAGGGACTATATCTAATAGAGTGGTTGATGAACTATTGACAGAGGTTGTCCAGGAAACAGGGATCAAGTTCATCCCCATGGAAAAGAAATGCAGAAAAGCAAAATGGCTGTTTGAGAAGGCTTTACAAATAGCTGTGAAAAGAAGAGAAGTGAAAAACAAAGGAGAAAAGGATATAAGCATCTGAATGCAGAATTCCAAAGATTAGCAAGAAGAGATAAGAAAGCCTTCCTCAGCGATCAATGAAAAGAAATAGAGGTAAACAACAGAATGGGAAAGACTAGAGATCTCTTCAAGAAAATTAGATACCAAGGGAACATTTCACATAAAGATGGGCTCAATAAAAGACAGAAGTGGTATGGACCTAACAGAAGCAGAAGATATAAAGAAGAGGGGGCAAGAATACACAGAAGAATTATTATACAAAAAAGATCTTCAAGACCAAGATAATCATGATGGTGTGATCACTCATCTAGAGCCAGACATCCTGGTATGTGAAGTCAAGTGGGCCTTAGAAAGCATCACTACAAACAAAGCTAGTGGAGGTGATGGAATTCCAGTTGAGCTGTTTCAAATCCTGAAAGATGATGCTGTGAAAGTGTTGCACTCAATATGCCAGCAAATTTGGAAAACTCAGCAGTGGCCACAGGACTGGAAAAGGTCAGTTTTCATTCCAATCCCAAAGAAAGGCAATGCCAAAGAATGCTCCAACTACTGCACAATTGCACTCATCTCACATGCTAGTAAAGTAATGCTCAAAATCCTCCAAGCCAGGCTTCAGCAGTATGTGAACCATGAATCTCCAGATGTTCAAGATGGTTTTAGAAAAGGTAGAGGAATCAGAGATCAAATTGCCAACATCTGCTGGATCATCAAAAAAGCAAGAGAGTTCCAGAAAAATATCAATTTCTACTTTATTGAATATGACAAAGCCTTTGACTGTGTGAATCACAATAAACTGTGGAAAATTCTGAAAGATATGGGAATACCAGACCACCTGACCTGCCTCTTGAGAAACCTGCATGCAGGTCAGGAAGCAACAGTTAGAACAGGACATGGAAGAACAGACTGGTTCCAAATAGGAAAAGGAGTACGTCAAGTCTGTGTATTGTCACTCTGCTTATTTAACTTATATGCAGATTACATCATGAGAAACGCTGGGCTGGAAGAAGCACAAGCTGCAATCAAGATTACCGGGAGAAATATCAATAACCTCAGATATGCAGATGACACCACCCTTATGGCAGAAAGTTTACTCTTTGGAAGAAAAGTTATGACTAACTTAGATAGCATATTGAAAAGCAGAGACATTGCTTTGCCAACAAAGGTCTGTCTATTCAAGGCTATGGTTTTTCCTGTGGTCATGTATGGATGTGAGAGTTGGACTGTGAAGAAAGCTGAGTGGCAAAGAATTGATGCTTTTGAACTGTGGTGTTGGAGAAGACTCTTGAGAGTCCCTTGGACTGCAAGGAGATCCAACCAGTCCATTCTGAAGGAGATCAGCCCTGGGATTTCTTTGGAAGAAATGATGCTAAAGCTGAAACTTCATTACTTTGGCCACCTCATGTGAAGAGTTGGCTCATTGGAAAAGACTCTGATGCTGGGAGGGATTGGGGGCAGGAGGAAAAGGGAACGACAGAGAATGAGATGGCTGGATGGTATCACAGACTCAATGGACGTGAGTCTGAGTGAACTCCGGGAGTTGGTGATGGACAGCGAGGCTTGGCGTGCTACATTTCATGGGGTTGTAAAGAGTTGGACACAACTGAGTGACTGAACTGAACTGAACTGAACTGAACACATTGATCAATTGGCCCAATTTTAAGATTTCTCTTGTATACTTGCTGCAGCTGCCAAGTCGCTTCAGTCGTGTCTGACTCTGTGCGATCCCAGAGATGGCAGCCCACCAGACTCCCCCATCCCTGGGATTCTCCAGACAAGAACATTGGAGTGGGTTGCCATTTCCTTCTCCAATGCATGGAAGTGAAAAGTGAAAGTGAAGTCGCTCAGTCGTGTCCACCTCTTAGCCATCCCATGGACTGCAGCCTACCAGGCTCCTCTGTCCATGGGATTTTCCAGGCAAGAGTACTGGAGTGGGGTGCCATTGCCTTCTCCAAGTGTTAGGTAATTAGAATAGAAAAAGGAGTCCAGAATGGGGGTGGCTAAAAGACAAGGAAGGGAAAAGCCCATGAAACAGAACAAAGGAAGGTCCAAGGACTGAAGTGAGGCCCTTCGGGTAGAACAAATAGCACTCCTGGCTACCCCAGTTTACATAGGGTAGGCCCAGGAGGAGGAGGGGAAAAAAAAAAAAAAGATAAAAAAAGGAGCCAAAGAGCTGGGGGTCTGTCTCTTCTCTTCGTGTCTTTGGGTCGACATCCCCTCACACATCGAGAATGTGTTTTCCTTTATTTTCTAACTAAAACTGAGCTGCAACATGGAGCTGTAACACTGATCTGTCCGAGATCTGTGACATGGTTTGTCTGAGAGCTGAGACAGGGCACAACTTCATATATTTCTAAATGCACTATAATTTTGCTGGTAAGATTCCAGGAACCCAAACTATAGATTCACTCTCCATTTTTCACTCACTTATTCTTTTGTTTTTTACAAAAGTATTTTTTAGACTCATTAAAACTAGTATATTAAAAGGCTTAATGTATGCTTATTTTCTGCCCATACAAAATGACTTATTATGGACATAGAAATATAAAGATAATCAAAAATATATTCACTTAATTAAAAAGGGCCAGTGTATATTACATTACATCCTGATCAATCAACCACAACTTTTACTTCCAGAATTTCTCTATTATCATAGACTAAAAAATGATAGAACAACAAAGGCCAATTAAAATATGCTGCCAAAATGAATTGATATTATATTAGAGTGCCATAGTAACTTTGAAAGGTTTTTTTTTTTCTCATAAGACCAATTTCACTCACATTTACTTAAAAATGGCTTTCTACTTAGCAGGTAACAGTACCAGTGGGTTAAGACTCTTGGGGAGGCAATTGTGGGCCTGATTCATATTCCTTTTCCAACTCTCAAATCAATTTCCAACAACCTTAGAATGAGGTCACAGTTTGACAGGTCGCTAGGATTTGCTGTGGGCATGTGTCATGATGGGCTGTCATTAGGGGCTCTAGAAGTGGGGATCCAGGCTTGCTTGGGCAGCACAGGTACCCAGCAGGAGTGGGCTTCAAGGTGTGAGGGGAGAAACCCATTCTTGGCCCATCCATGGGCCCCAGAGTGCCTCAGCCAACTCGTGGTGCCAAGTCTCTGACCGATGTGGCCCAGTGTCCCTGACTCTCAGCCAAGCCCCAGGCCTGACCCCAGGCCTCCAGTTCGATCAGGCAGCAGCCAAAGGTGTTCACCTCTTCTGTACCTAAGACTTGAGATACAAAGGCCCGCTCCCACTACCATTGCCTCTGCCTGCCTGTGGGGCATGAAGTTTTTATTGACCGCTTACTATATACAAAGCCAGTGGGTGAATATTGCGATTCTCTGTCCTTACAGAGATTACATGCTTGTTCAGTTCAGTTCAGTCGCTCAGTCGTGTCCGACTCTTTGCACCCCATGAATTGCAGCATGCCAGCCCTCCCTGTCCATTACCAACTCCCGGAGTTCACTCAGACTCACGTCCATCAAGTTGGTGATGCCATCCAGCCGTCTCATTCTCCATCGTCCCCTTCCCCTCCTGCCCCCAATCCCTCTCAGCATCAGAGTCATTTCCAATGAGTCAACTCTTCGCATGAGGTGGCCAAAGTACTGGAGTTTTAGCTTTAGCATCATTCCTTCCAAACACCCAGGACCAATCTCCTTTAGAATGGACTGGTTGGATCTCCTTGCAGTCCAAGGAACTCTCAAGAGTCTTCTCCAACACCACAGCTCAAAAGCATAAATTCTTCGGCACTCAGCTTTCTTCACAGTCCAACTCTCACATCCATACATGACCACTGGAAAAACCATAGCCTTGACTAGACAGACCTTTGTCGGCAAAGTAATGTCTCTGCTTTTGAATATGATATCTAGGTTGGTCATAACTTTCCTTCCAAGGAGTAAGCGTCTTTTAATTTCATGGCTGCAGTCACCACCTGCAGTGATTTTGGAGTCCCCCAAAAAATAAAGTCTGACACTGTTTCCACTGTTTCCCCATCTATTTCCCATGAAGTGATGGGACCAGATGCCATGATCTTCGTTTTCTGAATGTTGAGCTTTAAGCCAACTTTTTCGCTCTCCTCTTTCACTTTCATCAAGAGGCTTTTGAGTTCCTCTTCACTTTCTGCCATAAGGGTGGTGTCATCTGCATATCTGAGGTTATTGATATTTCTCCCAGTAATCTTGATTCCAGCTTGTGCTTCTTGCAGCCCCGTGTTTCTCATCATATACTCTGCATATAAGTTAAATAAGCAGGGTGACAATATACAGCCTTTGCATACTCATTTTCCTATTGTACGAGAAATAAAATTTGTTCAAACACAATCACAATACAGGCCATATGAGATAACTAACTGCCCTAAAATGATAGTAACAAAGGCCACAGAGAGATGACTTTTGTCTAAATTCAAATAGGCTTTAGAGATGTTTGATTTAGATCTTAAAGAGTGAAAGTGATTTCAACAGAAGAGGAAAGACCAAGACTTTCCTGAGGGAATGAATGGTATGAATAGAGTTCAAAAGTTAGAAAAGTACTAGGAATGACCCATGAAAAGGTAAGTGGAGCAGTTTGGCTAGAGCACTGAGCATGTATAAAAGTAGAAACATGTCTGGATAATATGTTAGGGTTACATAGGAAAAGAGCTTTGCAGTGGACATTTATTGTGTAAGGCTGTCCAGCATACATTAACTCTTTTAGAAATTCTATGGCAAAATTAATTTTCCTCTAATATGGATAGTCTTTATATATATATATGCAAGTCAAAGTGTCTTGCCCTTCCTAGCTTAAGAGTGAACATGTAAACCAAATTCTGTGTGTATGTGTGTGTGCTCAGTTGTGTCAGACTCTTTGCTACCCCACAGACTGTAGCCCACTAAGCGCCTGTGTTCATGGGATTTTCCCAGCATGGAATGCTGGAGTGGGTTGCCATTTCCTCCTCCAGGGGATCTTCCCCACGATCAAACCCATGTCTCCTGCATTGGCAGGCAGATTCTTTACCACTGAAGCCACTTGGGAAGCCCTTGTAAATCAAACTAGGTCAATTTAATGATCTCCCGGAGGTTAGGCTATAAGCAGAGTAAAATAATGAGAGAAAAAACGTTGATTGGTTAGTCCATTTTTTTCCTTCTAATTGAAATTCTGGATTTTTCCTAGCTTTTCTTACTTCTAAGTCTGATACTTTTCAGGTCCTTCAATTCTGTGAGGTACCCTCTCTCCTTCTATTAAGTATTTCATCTTTTCTTTCATTTTTTCCTCTTTCATTTTTTTCCAGTTAGACAATTTTGTTGCTTACACCAAAGAACCTTATAAAACCTTGAACAGAAAGCAGTTTTACACTGAAGAAAACCTTGAAGGCAAAATTAAGGATGGGGAATTATCTAATCAAACTGATGCACTGGAAATAGTATTCTAGAAACATTATGTTGGTTGGATTTGAAAAGAGACTGAAGTGACAGATACCAGTTAGGAAGCTGTCCTACTAGTTTTAGAACCAGGCCCTGAGGACCTGGCCTAAGGTAGTGGCAGTGATGAGAAGTGAGAGATATGTGTAACAGACATTATTAGTAAGAAAGAATTAACAAGTTATGGATACTGATTTGACATTAGTTTTGCTGGAGACAGAAAGTCAAAGATCAGTCTGAGATTTCAAAACTGAATAAAAGGCTGATGAATGCTAAGTCTGTGAGAGACTGAGGAGAAACTGCTAGAGAAATATGACGATCGGGGATTGCAATATCATGTGAACCAGTGGAGGACATATTGACAAGTTGTAGGGGGCTGCTCAACAGTGTAAGAGGTTCTGGAAGAAAAAGTTCTAGAAATAAGAAAAGTTCTCATCATTCTTCTATTTAGCTGAAATCTCAGAAGAAAAAGAGTTTTAATTTTTGACTGGGAAAAAAACCCATTTGATGTAGCATTATTTGTGACCCTCTAGAGCAGTGTTTCCTAACCCTTGTTTGTTCCATGGATCTTTTGGCAATCTAGTAAGGCCTAGAGATCCTTTCTCAGAGTAACACATTTAAATGCATTAAATAAAATATGCAGTTTCTAAAAGGAAATCAATTATATAGAAATGTTGTTTTCAAAATATTAAAAAATTTGGTGATATAGTAACATATGTCTGATTTATCACTGAGTAACATCACGGACTCGATGGACGTGAGTCTGAGTGAACTCCGGGAGATGGTGATGAACAGGGAGGCCTGGCGTGCTGCAATTCATGGGGTCGCAAAGAGTCGGACACGACTGAGCGACTGAACTGAACTGAACAAGACGATACACTTCAAATATGGGCAATTTAAAATTAGGTTTTCTCACATACAGGGTTATCGTTACCATCTTTCTAAATTCCATATATATGCGTTAAGATAGCAAGAGACACAGATGTATAGAACAGTCTTTTGGACTCTGGGAAAGGGAGAGGGTGGGATGATTAGGGAGAATGGCATTGAAACATGTGTAATATCATATAAGAAGTGAATCGCCAGTCCAAGTTTGATGCAGGATACAGGATGCTTGGGGCTGGTGCACTGGGATGACCCAGAGGGATGGTATGGGGAGGGAGGTGGGAGAGGGGTTCAGGATGGGGAACATGTGTACACCCGTGGTGGATTCATGTTGATGTATGGCAAATCCAATACAATATTGTAAAGTAATTAGCCTCAAATTAAAATAAATACATTTAAATTAAAAAATAAAATTTTAGGTTTTATTTTCCAAAAGACATAGTGTGAAGATTGTTGTTGCTTAGCTTGAATAAAAACAATAAACTTTGAAGTGATCTTTGGCTCATTTTCTTCTGTGTTGATCAATTATCAGTTATAGGTAGGGAATATCAGAAGGTGACTTATATGCTTGGTTTACCAATGTGAGAACATGTGACTTCACCGTTTGGTCGCCAAATGACCAGTAGGAGCAGAATTGTGCAATAGTTGGCTATCTATGTGGACAAAGCATCTGTAGACAGAGAGACTGCAATCGTGTACAATCTAATAACTACCTTAATTCCAAAGTAGTGATGAATATAAATGGCATTTTAAGATATATGCAATGACAGATATGTGGTATGAAAATATCTGTGGCTCCTATTGGTTACAGATTCACAGATACTGCTAATCCTATTGTGATTTTCTGCCTATATTCATAATAGAGGGGCATGTCAATTTTCAGTTAGTGGTTAGTGAAAATAAAAATTTATTTTTTTCTGATGCAAGTTCTGAGAACTCTGAATTCTTGTGAATGAGTACCAGATTAGGAGCCCCTGCTTCGAATGTAGTTTCAATTACAAGAAAGGAATGGAAACAAAATGAAGTGGGAGGATAGTGAAACTGCAAAACGGTTGAGTGTAGATTATTGAGAATGGTAAGTGTAGACTATTGAGAAGTTTAATTATGGGACAGAGGAAGAGAAATAGAACTCAAAGAAGTCAGGGATCACAGACTTCCTTGGCAGTCCAGTGTTAACACTCCATGCTTCCACTGCACAGGGCACAGGTTTGATCTCTGGTTGGGGAGCTAAGATCCCACATGCTGCACAGTGTGGGGGAAAAAAAAGCAGATCAAGAAAAGAGCATAATTTCTAATTTATTTATTTATTTATTTGCTGCACTCGGTCTTTGTTGCTTTGTGGGTTTTCTCTAGTTGTGCCAAATAGGGGCTACTCTAGTTGCAGTGTTTGGGCTTCTCATTACGGTGGCTTCTGTTGTGGCAGAGCATGGGTTCTAGGGCATGCGGGTTAAGTAGTTGCAACTTGAAGGCTCAGTAGTTGGGTTTGTGGGCCCAGTTGCCCTGTGGCATGTGGAATCTTCCCAGATCAAGGGTCAAAGTGTTCATTTGTTTGCTTGTTTTAATTTGAGGATAAGGAAACCAGAGCGTGCATGTGGGTTAAAAGAAAGGAAGGGGTAGAAAAGATGAAATCAAAGATCACATGCAGAGAGAAGGGGCAATTGATGGAGCAAGGCTTCAGAGATGTTGAGATGAAATGGGATCCAGGGCATAAGTGGAAAAATGAGTGAGGAAAGGAAAAACACCACTTCCTTAGAGATAGAGAAAGAATAGATTATGGTTTTCTATAGATTTTGAAGAATGAAATTTCCCTGCAATTTTCTTTGCACAGTTGACTCAATTTATGAGATTTTCCCTATAATCAGCTTTAGAAAAAAGGTTGTGTGTAACTGATTATTTCATAGTATACTAGCACCTTAGAATATTATTTTTTCTGTGACAATAACTTAAAAAAATCTCTACTACTTCAGTATAAACAAAGATTATACTTTTCCTTAATCACACAATTGTTATTCCCAGAATGCTCCAATGCAGCAAGACTTCTACCCAGGTCCTACTTACTTTCCAAGTAATGCATTCTCTCTTGGAGCTGTTTTTCCTCTTGATATCTTTTTGTGTCCCATCTACATCAAAGTTTGGTCCAATGAGCTTTCCTTGATTTCTAAGTGCTATTTTTATATTTTTCTATTAAAGCAGACTCTTTGATTATTCTCTTACATAATTTTAAAACCACATAATAAAACTACATAATCTCTTAACATTTCATACAATATCTAGGGTAGATATCTTTATAATGGGAATTGGCCATCTTCAAAAAGATTTGAAGTCTTGGAAAACTTGGATTCAATTTAGATTTTTCTTCTTTTTTAAAAAATTAACTATTCATTTGGTCAACTGCACAGCTTATGGGATTTTTGTACCTCGACCAGGGATCGAACCTGGGCCCTCAGCAGTGAGAGCATGGAGTCCTAACCACTGGATCGCCAGAAATTTCCCAATTTGGCTTTTTCTAATGAGACTTCTCTGGAAAATTACTGCAGTTCCTCTGCTCAATGGCCAGACATGAATTGGATTTATATCATTGATGATTAGATGTTTGGGGAGGGGAAATAGAGCCCACTGTTTTGTCTTTTGTTCCACTTATCTGTGTTTGATCTCACTGTGCAGCATGAAGAGTAGTTTCTGGAACATTATTATTGCTTGGATATTCATTATTTATTAAAAATAAATACAATATTGATATTTCCTTTATTAAACAGGTAGAATATATAGAATTCTGCTTCTCTGAAATCTTTTTAGGAATTCCCCTTGCTCTAAAAATTAACGTCAAATTGTTTAAACCTTACACATTAGCTAATAAGAGATAATCTGTTTAAGGCATTGGAATAAATCTCTTGTCGGATTTGTGTAATGTGTATTATTTTTCGAGTGGGTTGACTCCTAGAGGGCAGCAATCTTGAATGATACCTAGCACTTAAATATTTCAATAGTCAGTCAGCTGACTCAGTAAAGGGGTTATTTCTCATTCTCTCAAAGTTTGTGATCATCCATCTGCTTTTCATTGTGTTGTAGATCATCTTAACCCTTCAAAGACAATATCATCATCAACATATGTTTAGTGGTGGGTTATAGAAGATGGATTAAGAACAGGAATGGCCTTTGCTCTTGAACAGCTTACAGCCCACAGAATACTGAAATGACATCTGCCAGTTGGTATTGGCCTCCCATTTCCTTCCCACGTTCTGGAACACCTCAGTGCTGCCCTTCCTACTACAGGGCAGAGCCAAGAATTCACATAAATAAGAGGGTGTTCTAAATGTTGATTTTGCAATCAACACATTTTTTTTTTTTTTTTTTTTTTTTAAAAGAACCTGGTATTACTCTTTTCTTTAAGGTTATGATCAACACATTCTGGGCCAGCCCTGGATTTTCTAGTAAAACTTCTATCAGTCACAATCATTATATTCTTCATTTGTTACTTTAACTTCATATTGAGAGGCCCAACCCAGTGTCGGGTTTAGTCCAATAAACAGTGCCCTTAGGACTTACTGATTGTCATGTATGGATGTGAGAGTTGGACTATAAAGAAAGCTGAGCACTGAAGAATTGATGCTTTTGAACTGTGATGTTGCAGAAGACTCTTGAGAGTCCCTTGGAGTGCAAGGAGAGCCAATCAGTCCATCCTAAAGGAAATCAGTCCTGAACATTCATTGGAAGGACTGATGCTGGAGCTGAAACTCCAATACTCTGGCCACCTGATGTGAAGAACTGACTCATTGGAAAAGACCCTGATGCTGGGAAATATTGAAGGCGAGAAGAGAAGGGGACAACAGAGCAACAGAGGATGAGATGGCTGGATGGTATCACTGATCTGATGGACATGAGTTTGAACAAGCTCCAGGAGTTGGTGATGGACAGGGAAGCCTGGTGTGCTGCAGTCCGTGGGGTCACAAAGAGTTGGACACTACTGAGTGACTGAAAACTGATCTGATACATAATTTCATAATTAAAGTGGCATTTAAATGATGACTCTTATACATGAGAATGTTGTTCCTTGTTAGGTCCACCTATGTTTAACTATAAGCACATGTGTGTATAAGAACATCAAGATTAAAATGACATTTTAGTTTTGTTAATTTTTTGGTACACTTTTGACTGAACTGGCTTAAAGTGATGACCTACATTAAAATGGCCCTTCTGTATATGAATCCTTTAGATCAAAAAGAAAATGATATTATTTGTCTCTTTCTCCTTCACTTATTAAATCCATATCAACAACAGTTGCACTAAAGGAAATGTGACATAGTTCTATTTGACACTGTTTGCTTTGTTTAAACTCAATTTTGTGTTCTATCAATCAGAGATAGGAATGTACACTATAATTTTGTCATAAGTTTTATAATATTGGTTGATACAAACATTTATTTTTGTAGAAAATAGTTACTTACATGTAAATGGTTAATATCCAAAAATGTATCCCATCTGAATTCAGTATGCTTACCTCTTCAGAGTCCTGAGCAGGTAGAAGGTTTACCTTTCAGATTTGACACATATAAAGCTTCTTATTCACCAAGGGAATTATTTTTCTGATCTTAAATTATAGCTATTTTAAGCTCCAGTTTAGATATTTTGATACTCTAGTTTCAATGTAAATGTTAAGACTCTAGGCTCATACAGTTTGAGTCATGAGAGGCCAATGAATTGAGAGACAAGTTGTTGGGACAAGAAATAACAACTTTATCCAGAAAGCCAGCACACTGAGAGGGTAGATTATTGTACCAAAGAACTATTACCTGAGTTAGAATTCAAGTTTATATTAAAAAGTGAAGGGGTGTGGTTGGTTGCTGCAAACTTCTTGGAGCCAGAATTCTTTGTTCTAGCAGCTGTTCACATAAGTCCAGTCACAATGTTCTGATAACCTCCAACAAGACAAATGCTAATCTCTGTTCTGTCACTTTTTATCTCTGTATGAATGGAAAATGATTATACCTTCAAAGGTCAAAGCCTTGAGAATAAGCTATCCTGTATATTTCATGCACTAGGCAACATTCTTAACCTGTAGCAATAGCAGTCGAATATAAAGGTTAAAGAAAAAGAAACAGGTCCAATAGGGAGTCAGATTTGTTCTTCCCTATTACATGAATTTCATTTATCCTATATCCTACTCTATTATCTGAGGTTCTTTTTTAAATCAGGAACATAAAAATCAGTTATCTCAAACTCTTTCAAGGTACTCTTTTCCAGTAATATCAACTGTTGTTGTTGTTCAGTCACTAAGTCATGTCTGACTCTTTGTGACCCCACGGACTGCAGCAAGCCAGGCTTCCCCATCCTTCACTATCTCCCGAAGTTTGCCCACATTCATGTCCATTGAGTGAGTGATGCTATCTAGCCAGCTCATCATTTACCTCCCTCTTCTCCTTTTGCCTTCAATCTTTCCCAGCATCAGTGTCTTTTTCAATGAGTCAGCTCTTCGCATCAGATGGCCAAAGTATTGGAGCTTCAGCTTCAACATCAGTCCTTCCAAAGACTGTAGATACCTATAAATGAGATAATATTTATAAGGCACCCAACAAAGAAACTGGTACACAGTAAGTCTTGAAAAATATCCATCCCCTCCATCCTGTTCTTTATGGGGGCCATTTCCCCTTTTAAACCATGATTATCTATATACATACTTTATATGTATATATATATATATATATATTAAATATATACATTTAAAGTGCTATGTTAAATGGAATAGCTTACCAAAATGAGTCCAAGTAAAAATATGCTTTTTCCTAAATCATTCTCTCCTCCTCTTTTGAAATATGTTCTCATATTCATATTGTGATGATAGTACAGAATGAGGATGTGCTTCCTGGGTGCTGCTGCTGCTAAGTCGCTTCAGTCATGTCCGACTCTGTGCAATCCCATAGACAGCAGCCCACCAGGCTTCCCAGTCCCTGGGATTCTCCAGGCAAGAACACTGGAGTGGTTTGCCATTTTCTTTTCCAACGCATGAAAATGAAAAGTGAAAGTGAAATCGCTCAGTCATGTCCAACCCTCAGCGAACCCATGGACTTCAGCCTTCCAGGCTCCTCTGTCCATGGGATTCTCCAGGCAAGAGTACTGGGGTGGGGTGCCATTGCCTTCTCCTACTTCCTGGGTGACAGCTATATTAAAACAACATGACATTTGGCTATTTTGTTTCTGTTTAAAACTCAAAGGGTTAGGAATGCAAATTCTTACTATTATTTCCAACATTTTAAGTCATTTTATATATTGAAGTCTTAAAATTTTCATAGTCATACCACCTGACAGTAATGGTAGTGTCTGCACAGAATTCCATATTTCAGCAATTGGGCTAATTCTTATTCATTCTGGGTTATATTTCCAGCGTGGACTTTCAGAGAATAAGCTGATAATAATCTGAAATAAATGAGGCTTTACTGCTTTGAACACAATAAGTTTTGTAAATTAGAAAAAAATCAGAACCTTTAATTCTTGTAGAATTCTCATATAAAACGCTATACATTTTCTAGTAATAGGAAGAATTGTACACTTAATTCACTCCATTTCATACTATATTTCAGGACAATTTCAAGAATTATTATGGAACCAAGCATTTTAAGGAAAGCAATTAGAGGAACACAAGACAACAAACAAACAAATAATAAAGCACAAACACCCAAAACCTATATTCTAATTAAATTATTATAGTGGTTTCTGTAATGGTGAAATAAATTATATGCAACACATCCTAATGCATGATGCTTTCCATATGGGCTCAGTGGATTATTCACAAAAGTGTCTTGAGAATAGAGCTTTCACTTTGCAAAAGTCCAAAATACTTAGGAAGAAAATATGTCATTCTCCTGAGTTTTATAAATTTGAATGTTTCATTTTGCCAGTGTAAAAAGTTTTAAGGTCCCAAGAGTACTGACAAATTCTGTCTTAATGGCTCTATTATGTGGATTTAAGTGATTTTTCAAACATCAAGATATAGAATCTAGATTTCTTTCACTGTTTAAATTTGCTAAAAAAAAAAAAAAACAAATTCAGTGAAACAATTGATTTTTGGCAGAGAATTAACTAGTTCATTTTAAAAAACTTGTGTAAATATATTTCATTTTTTTTCTTCTCAAAATGAGTATATTTGTAGAAAGGCAAGAATCAGTTTATAGCAGTTTCAGTAAGTATA
>SJYT01046835.1:0-19583 GCA_006410635.1 Cephalophus harveyi
TCTCAGAATTTTAGCAATATTTCCATATAATAGGTTGTGAAAAAATAAACCAAAATAATTTGACTTCTGTGTGGAATTGCAAGAGGAGGAATTCATTTCAGGCTCCAATTATTTGGACACGCATTCATGAGATGCCTGTTTGAACAAAAAAGCCCTTGGTAAGCAGCTGGAGGATGGACGTAGCGTTTAAGGTGTAGGCACAAGTAGGCAAGGGCTCATAGAGCTAGAAAGAGCATGATACACTCAAGAATTAGTTTGGGAAATTCCCTGGAGGTCCAGTGGTTAGGAGTCAGCGCCATCACTGCCAGGGACCGGGTTCAGTCCCTGGTCGGGGAACTCAGATCCTGCAAGCTTCGAGGAGTAGCCAATAAATAAATACATTACATTATATATTTTAAAAAAGGAATTAGTATGGCCAAAACACAAGGTTGATTTGGGTAGGAAGTGGTTGTTGCCTGGGAAAACTCACCAGGGGCGGGAGAGATGTAAAGGTCAGATCCATGAGCTGTTACAAGTCATGTATCATTGTTGGTGGTTTCCCAAGAGCAGGTAGTTTAATTAAGAGTGGATTTCAGGATGCACAAGTGAGGAAGAGAGGAATTCAGGAAAAGGGCTGTTAATGAGCTGGTTATGGATACAGGCAGACATCCCTGGTGGCTCAGTGGTAAAGAACCCACCTGCCAACGCAGGAGACGTGGTTTCAATCCCTGGGTCATGAAGTTCCCCCAGAGAAGGAAATGACAACTCACTCCAGAATTCTTGCCTGGGGAATCCCACGGACAGGGAGCCTGGTGGGCTACAGTCCACAGGGTCGCAGAATGGGAAACAACTGAGTGACTAACCAACCACAACTTGGCTACAGGCTGCTGCTGCTGCTGCTGCTAAGTCGCTTCAGTCGTGTCCAACTCTGTGCCACAGGTTGATTTGGGTAGGAAGTGGTTGTTGCCTGGGAAAACTCACCAGGGGCGGGAGAGATGTAAAGGTCAGATCCATGAGCTGTTACAAGTCATGTATCATTGTTGGTGGTTTCCCAAGAGCAGGTAGTTTAATTAAGAGTGGATTTCAGGATGCACAAGTGAGGAAGAGAGGAATTCAGGAAAAGGGCTGTTAATGAGCTGGTTATGGATACAGGCAGACATCCCTGGTGGCTCAGTGGTAAAGAACCCACCTGCCAACGCAGGAGACGTGGTTTCAATCCCTGGGTCATGAAGTTCCCCCAGAGAAGGAAATGACAACTCACTCCAGAATTCTTGCCTGGGGAATCCCACGGACAGGGAGCCTGGTGGGCTACAGTCCACAGGGTCGCAGAATGGGAAACAACTGAGTGACTAACCAACCACAACTTGGCTACAGGCTGCTGCTGCTGCTGCTGCTAAGTCGCTTCAGTCGTGTCCAACTCTGTGCCACTCCATAGACAGCAGCCCACCAGGCTCCCCCGTCCCTGGGATTCTTCAGGCAAGAACACTGGAGTGGGGTGCCATTGCCTTCTCCAATGCATGAAAGTGAAAAGTGAAAATGAAGTTGCTCAGTCGTGTCCGACCCTCGGCGACCCCATGGACTTCAGCCTTCCAGGCTCCTCCATCCATGGGATTTTCCAGGCAAGAGTCCTGGAGTGGGGTGCCATTGCCTTCTCTGTGGCTACAGGCAATAGGCCTTAATTCTATGCAGCAGTCCTCTGAGATCACACGTGGACGCGGTTGAAGGCCACAGAAGCCTGGGTGACTGGGCTTCACCCACTGATGCCATTCCCACTGGTGTGAGAGCTGCTCCAGACAGGTGGCTGAGCATGGAGTGAGCTGCCCAGATACTAGAGAAAGCCCTCACATAAAGAGTAAGAGAGACCATTAGCCTCATATGGGAAACCATCAGAACTTTATGACTTCCCAGAATCTGTCCATAGCTTCAGGCAGCTCAGATGGGCAAAAAAGACACTGTGGCCGTAGCATGGAACTGTTTTAATGTTGGAAGTGTTTTGAGGATTGAAGAGACACAACCAGCACTGTGATTTCAAAGTTTATTCTGGCTGCGGTGACGTGAGGATGTTGCAGCTGGGAAAGACAGGAGACAATGACCAGTTAGAAAGCTCAACAATAGATTCCAGAATCAACAACAACGATTCTAGAGATAAAGTAAAGGGATTGATGAGCTATTTTGGAATGAACAGAATATAAAGATTGATTCTATGGAGAATGAAAAATAAGGAGAAGTTAGGTGTGACCCCAAGATTTTGACTTCTGCAACAGATGATGCAAACAGCCAACTCATTGGGAAAAAGAACTGATGCTGGGAAGGACTGAAGGCAAAAGAGAAGAAGGCAGCAGGGAATGAGGGGGTTGGATGGCATCACCAATTCAATGGACATGAACTTGGGCAAACTCCAGGAGACAGTGAGGAACAGGGAGGCCCGGCGTGCTGCAGTTCATGGGGTCGCAAAGACTCTGACTCGACAGCGATTGAACAACAACAATGGATGAAAGGAGGTGCCATTCACTAATACAGGACAAGCTGATCAATTGGGTTTCCAAATTTATTCATTTATTCCTGACATTCATTGATTTAGCCAAACTATTTGGGAGCCTGCCGTTCCAGGCACTAGAGATTCAGCAGTAAAAACATATAGACAATATTCATGCCCTCCTGGAATTTGCATCCAGTTGGAAAAAAAAAGGAAATAAATAAGCATAAATAAATATGACAAATAGAGGTATGCATAAATGACATAATGACTATAAGACAGGAAGATGGGGTTACTGTAATGAAGATGGGTTGAGATCCTTTGGAATGAGTGCTCAGCAGAGATCTCTGTGAAGACATGACATCTGAACCAAGATCTGAATGATGAGAAGGGATGATAGAAAGAACAAGGAAGAAACTATTCCAGGACTAGGGTGACTGAATGAAAACTTGGCACATTCATGGAGCAGAAGGAAAGCTCAGTGGGCAGAGCTTAGAGAGAGCAGGGGAGCTTGGTATGAGAGCACCTAAGGAGTCACGGGGGAAGACCACGGAAGGATGACAGGCTGTGAAAAGGAAACTGCGTTTTTGTTTCCATCATATTAATAATAAAATGATCGGTGGTTTTCACTCAAGGGAATCAAGTGATCTGATTTCTCTTTTCTGAAGATCACTCTAGACACTTGGTAGAGGATGGACTTTCAGACAGACAAGGAAACAAAACAGCATCTTACATCAGATTGAATCAAATCTAACCAACTCAAACACCATCGCTTTCATACACCTGTACCAACTTGACAGCTCTGTGATTTTTGGTTTATGATTTATAATGTATATGATTGAATAGATGCATAAGAACTATAAGAACAAGAAGTTTGTAACATTATTTGTACAAACTTAATTCTATGCCAAAAATAGAGATCTGCTAGAATTTTTGTTAACTGATTAAATACGTTACATAAACTTGAGAAAAACTCTGGGTACATGGTTGTCGTTGTGCATTGCAGACACGCTCAGAACATCACTCAGACATAGAGTATAACGAATTTATTAAAGTTTTATATGATGACTATTGTTCACAGCATGCTAATATGTACAGAAAAACGTAGCCTAACATAGTCTCCTAGCTCGTGCGCTAGTTATGCCTCATGAAAACTCATAAGAATAATATTCACCTATTATAAATATATATATATTTATATTAAGTTTAAAATTTAATATTATTGCAGTTCCCCTTTGTCTTCTTTTAGTAGCAATTAATTAAAACAGTCACATTCAATTGTGGGAGTCAGGATTCTGACAGCAAACACCATGAGAATAACTAGTTATTAAACTGTCAGAAAAGCAACTTCACTAATATTAATGATACACCAAATACAAAATAAAATATAATAAAAAGCTCAACTAAAGGTACCTTTGAGAGCTCTCTTTACAGAAAATAGTCTTTGCAGCTTAATTTTATGGTAGGCTGGGATTAAATAGTTACCAAACGTAAGTCAGGGCTTCCCAGGTGGTGCTGGTGGTATAGAACCTGCCTGTCAATGCTGGAGATGTAGGAGATGCAGGTTCAATCCCTAGGTAGGGAAGATCCCCAGGGGGAGGGCATGGCAACCCACTCCAGTATTCTTGCCTGGGGATTCCAGTGGACAGAGGACCCTGGCCGGCTACAGTCCATGGGGTCACAAAGAGTCGGACAGGACTGAAGCAACTTCACACACATGCATGCAAACATAAGTTAAGTCGCCAAAATGGATGTGAAAACCAGGGTTTTAAATTGCTCTTGGAAATATTGCAAGGTTTTTAAAAAACTAACTAGCCAATAATGACCTCCCTGGCAACCCAGTGGTTGAGACACTGCATTTCCAATGCAAGGGTCCCAGGATTGACCTCTGGTCAGGGAACTCATGTAAGGTCTCATGTGCCCTGTGGCATGGCCAAAACAAACAAAACCCCCTCCAATATATATTAAATATGACAATACAGAAAATGAATAATTATTTGATGGTGGTAATTGCCCACGTAATCCCTATAATTCACTAAAAACCTTAATTCCTTCTCTCACTTTCTTGTGTTTTTTTTTACCTCTTCCTGAGTTTCCCCCCTCCCTTTGACTTTGAGATATCCCCACCTCTGCTGTAGTAACAGCACCAACGAGATAGTTTTGCCCTCAGAAGAACTGTGGTTTTATATCCTTAAGTCACAAAAAGCAGGACTCATACACAGACCATATGAATAGTCACTTCATCCTTAGTAGGACTTTAGGACACCTGGAAATTCCTCCCAGCAAAACAGATAACCAGATAAAGAAAAACAAAGAGAGGCCACCCAGCTGCTCAGTGACCACTGAAACTCACTGCACGGGCAAACGCCGAGTGTGACGCTCGCAATACCCGGGCTACTTAGTCCCACAGCTTCACCGTCTAAGTAATTCTCAAAAATATCCATCTTTTCTCCAGCGGATTGCCCAACTATAGACCAAACTTACTTGGTCGGACTCCTGAAAAACTACAGTCACACATCAGGGGGCCTTGCTGTGACCTCACTGACCCTCACCCACCGTCTTTATGTAGCAAACACAGCCAGATTTAATCATGCAACTCCACTGCTTAAAATTCTCCGGTGGTTCCACACTAATCTTAGAATGAAGACCACCCATTTTTACATGGCCTACAACACGAGAAAATTTCCTGGCTATTTGTGGAATTTCTCTTTCCATCTCTCTCCCTCCCACCTTCAGGCCTCCTGCCCCGTAATCTAATTTTCCCTTTCTCAAACCTGGATGCAGCTGCCTACAAGCAGTTGTTGTAGTATTTCTTCAGTCCAGGGTGCTCTTTCCTCTCTTCTTTACTGAGTTATCTCCTAGTCATCTGCCATCCTTCAACTCAAAATCAGTTTCTTGGTACAATTCAACTAGTGCCAGGAAGACAGAATGCCCTCAGCTAAATGTATGGCATGCTGATTCCATGAAAACACCACTCACAAGAGAAAAATACAAGAATGGGAATTTATTTTTACCTACCCCCGAGATTTTCACTGGAGAAGATGTAGGAGGAGAATGTGGAAGGACAGCACTGAGGTACGAGGAAGAGAGGATTGAAGACTCAGGAACCAGAGGGAAATGTAGCTGACGTGTGCTTTCATGACTGTATGATGCATAATCAGGCGTCACCATACCACCAAGACAAAGGAACGCAGAGAGCAAAGCCCTTCCTGGCTTTACACCACAGAAGCTTAAGTAGACTGGCCATGAGTATGGTTTGTCTAATGACTGGCTCCAGGGCCCCTTTACACACTGGACCCAGAGCCATCACCAGCCAGAATCGGGGCACCTGCACAGTGACTCAAAACCCTGAGTCTTGATGCTCAGCATCCTTTTAGTATTCCCACCTCCATCTCCTGTTGTTTTTGCTGTTCAGCCGCTCAGTCATGTCCAACTCTTTGCAACCCCATGGCCTTCAGCATGCCAGGCTTCCCTGTCCTTCACTATCTCCCGGAGTTTGCTCAAACTCATGTCCATTGAGTTGGTGATGCCACCCAACCATCTCATCCTCTGCCACCCCCTTCTCCTCCTGCCCTCCATCTTTCCCAGCATCAGAGTCTTTTCCAATGAGTTGGCTCTTCACATCAAGTGGCCAAAGTATTAGAGCTTCAGCTTCAGCATCAGTTCTTCCAATGAATATTCAGGGTGGATTTATCTCAGGATTGACTGGTTTGCTTTCCTTGCAATCCAAAGGACTCTCAAGAGTCTTCCCCAGCACCACAGTTCAAAAGCATCAATTCCTCAGCACCCAGCCTCCTTTATCGCCCACCTCCAATACTTGTAAAGCTCTTAGTGGAGAAAATAGCCTAGCTGCCTTTGAGAGGGTGTTTACAAAGGTGAAATCTAGAAGGATTATCTGCAAAACTGTCATGCCTTCAAGAAAATAAAAGAAGCAAGGATATAATTACACATCAAGCTTTCTGTCCTTTTTTTTACTACTTGCAATATTAGACCTTAGAAATTATCACGTAAAATAGTCGTGCTTTACAGGAAAGAAAACTGAGTTTCAACAGCCAACTTATTCACAGAAACAGGTAACTAATGAAAAACTCAGACCCCAAAGTGTTTTGTCCAATGCTCTTTTCGTGAAGATAGATTTTCTACTAGTTCTTTCCTGCAGCCCATTAATATTGAAAGATTTATCCTTTTCTAACCCAAAATTGAATACCCATGTGCAGTCTTTTTCATTTCAATGCCAAAGAAAGGCAATGCCAAAGGATGCTCAAACTACTGCACAATTGCACTCATCTCACACACTGGTAAAGTAATGCTCAAAATTCTCCAAGCCAGGCTTCAGCAATACATGAACCGTGAACTCCCTGATGTTCAAGCTGGTTTTAGAAAAGGCAGAGGAACCAGAGATCAAATTGACTGCCTTTGAGAGGGTGTTTACAAAGGTGAAATCTAGAAGGATTATCTGCAAAACTGTCATGCCTTCAAGAAAATAAGAGAAGCAAGGATATAATTACACATCAAGCTTTCTGTCCTTTTTTTTACTACTTGCAATATTAGACCTTAGAAATTATCACGTAAAATAGTCTTGCTTTACAGAAAAGAAAACTGAGTTTCAACAGCCAACTTATTCACAGAGACAGGTAACTAATGAAAAACTCAGACCCCAAAGTGTTTTGTCCAATGTTCTTTTCGTGAAGATAGATTTTCTACTAGTTTTTCCTGCAGCCCATTAATATTTAAAGATTTAGCCTTTTCTAACCCCAAATTGAATGCCCATGTGCAGTCTTTTTCATTTCAATGCCAAAGAAAGGCAATGCCAAAGGATGCTCAAACTACTGCACAATTGCACTCATCTCACACACTGGTAAAGTAATGCTCAAAATTCTCCAAGCCAGGCTTCAGCAATACGTGAACCGTGAACTATCAAAGAGTAGGATATGACTTAGTAACTGAACAACAACAGCAGCAACAAATAACATTCTTATCTGAGATGCAGTTTCTCAGTTTTGCAATTTTGTGTGAACATTTGCCTTTAATATATAAGTGTAATAAAAGTGAACTTGCTAAAAACATTGTCTGGCTATTTTCTTATTTGTTTGTCTAAATATGACAAGGATAGTATATTATTTGTACTTACCCTCAAGTAGGATAAATTAAAATTAATTAAAATTTCAGTACAATATTAATAAGTCTATACCCTCTAAATGCAGTACAGTTGCTTCTATTTCATGTAATATCTTTACATAGTTCTCATTTAACTCATATTTTGGAATTGAATAAGAAGAATAGAATATTTATTAGGTTTTACTGTATCCAGATTCTTTTCTATGTATCTCACATGTAATTTCTCATTCATCTCGCACAAAGACTCTGTGTAGAAGAATACTTAAGAACACATCATGCAAAATACAAAGAAGATACTTGCTCACAATGATACAAATAGGCCAGAATTTGAACCCAGGAGACTTGGGTTCACTCCCTGGGTTGGGAAGATCCCCTGGAGGAGGAAATGACAACCCGTTCCAGTACTCTTGCCTGGAGAATTCCATGGACATAAGAGCCTGGCGGGCTACAGTCCATGGGTTGCAAAGAGTCAGACACGACTGAGCGAGTAACACTTTCACTACTTTCAGCTTCACGCTAAGGCCTCCACCCTTATCCACTTATCTTATTCCTGAGAAATTACAAGCGGAGCTTTTCGAATGCTTCTGATGCCTTCCTCTTTTGTGATGATCTAATGGGTGAGTAACATCAAAGATAATTTATATGTGTGTTTCTTAAAAATGATCCAAACAGCAGTTTTATTTTCTCCTCTATTTTATAGTTATGCTATATCTAAGCTTCAGAAAGGAGAAGGCAATGGCACCCCACTCCAGTACTCTTGCCTGGAAAACCCCATGGATGGAGGAGCCTGGTAGGCTGCAGTCCATGGGGTCGCTAAGAGTCGGGCAGGACTTGAGCGACTTCACTTTCACTTTTCACTTTCATGCATTGGAGAAGGAAATGGCAACCCACTCCAGTATTCTTGCCTGGAGAATCCCAGGGATGGAGGAGCCTAGTGGGCTGCCGTCTATGGGGTCGCACAGAGTCGGACACGACTGAAGCGACTTAGCAGCAGCAGCAGCAAGCTTCAGAAAAAGAAAACAAAAACGACTTTTACTTTGACCTCATCATCTCTCCTTTATCTGCTTTTGACGTATACCCTCTATATTAATTGGTTCTTAATTAATCTTTGTGCTTTGGGATTTGAAATAGCATTAGAGTATTGGTAGCCAGTTTCTCCTCTTGCTCATTTTTTTAAACAATGTTGATTGAAAATTAATTCAATGTGGAAGAAAATGACGATGTTCTATGTAGCAACGTGGCCTGTGGGTGCTCTGCTTTTCAAGTCCCATCAATTAGAGCCGTAATTCAACTAAAGTTTGCATTTAGACACTAAAAAGTCATCGTCCTAGAGCCTAAAGGCATAGTCCCTGCTCCTAAGAATCCCTTTTGTCAGTCGATGAAGATACTATTCTTTATTTCAAAAGAGGACAAAAATACTTGTTACTGGCTTTGAATTTCTAGTTACACAATGTGAAATTATTGAATGCAATTGTATTCCACATGAGGTCTTTAAAGCAACATTTGAGACCTGGAAACACACACACAACTTTCTGAATGTTCCTGTAAAGCCAGCCCCTAGATACAGAGGTCTGAATAACATTTGATTAAGATTTAGATCTTACTGCTTTTTTTCTCTTATCCAGTGGGAGTCATTTTTTCTCTATTCAGAGTGAACAATATCTTGAAAACTATATTCAGATGGTTCATAACAATCAGGTGATTATGATCTTTCTTTTTGTAGATTTGATTTTTTCTCATTGGCTATTTTTAAATTCATACTTATTCATTGTCTGATTGCTTGTATTTTAATTTCTCTCCTAGAAATCCAAGTCTGTTACATGATGAATAATGGCAATAATTCAATTGCTTTAACAATGGCCAGTAACCAACGCAAAAATATATTCTTCGTTTACATAGACGCAAACCACAAACACACAAAAGCTTTATATATTTTTCTGTCAGCTTCTAATATTGAAACATCGTATGCTACATTTAACAGAAAGTGAACTGTTAAAGCCCAAGAGCCAGTGTTATTTTTGTGGAAAGCCAAATCAGAACATGCAGAACCTAGATGAACTTTGAAATGCAAAACTGCATTTATTTTTAAACTGTATTCATCATATACATGCTATTAACAGAGCATTAAACCAACCAGTACATGTGACTGTTTCTGGTCCTAAGAAAGGATAAATATTTAATAACAAAATTCTGAGAAATTTTCATGTATTAATCACTTACATCCTTATTGTCAGAGAAGTTCGTTGTCCCTCAAGAACCATTTTCTCTTTTTCCTTAGTGACTGATCAGTGCAGACCTTGCCTCCGTTTTACAACCTGCAGCTGGATATGGACAGATGACCAGCTCCTGGTCCACAGCCTAGGCTACGTGGCCCTTCTACAGGTTCCACAGAACTCCTGAAAAGTCTCCTTAAAAAACAGAGGTGACTCTGGATGCGGGTTTTTGAATGTTTGTTTTTTGTTTTGCTTTACACGTTTCTCCTCTTCCTTCCACATATCTCCAGTGTGGACACGATCGCTGGATTTCCAGTAGCCACTGTGAAATAACCTTGAGAATTGAAGCCACATGCTGAAGGCACGATGCAGGAAGATAGAAAGAGCCCGGGTCCCTGCTGACTGCAAGGAGGCCATTCATTCTGACTGATTTTATAAAGAGAAAAACAAACTCTTACGCTTTTAGGGGACTTGTTTTCTTGCGGTCTTTTTCTTTGTTGTGCCTATGAAGTGACACAATTGATACGGATATATTCCCCTATCATAAAAGACAAATACGTCATTTAAACTCAAATGGATAGAGGGTCTCTTCTGACTGAAGAATAGATATGTGACATTTACAAGTGTCGTGTTTTTATTCCTCCCTATAGTTTATTAAGTGTTGATCCTGCCAACGTTATTTGTATATATTTGCGAAGCATGGGGGCTAGGGGTGTGATTGGATTAGCTGTTATTCTTCAGCCTGATGTCCTGGACTATTCAGAGCTGGCCTGGTAGACAAGGTCTCCCTACGGTGTGCAGTTCAGATGTGAACATATTTATGAATAAGTTGAAAACAGTGCAAAAAAAAACTGGTTAAATTTGGAGGATTCAGTATTTCTTCTGTAAATACTGACCCTACAGGCTTTCTGTCTCTCATTTCTTTCTTGCCAGCCCCCAGCCACCCTCACAGGAGTCCTTTTTTACTCCAGAATGAGAGGTTTGCCTTTTCTTGTCACAAAATAGTTACAGCTGCCATCTCCCCATTGGCTAACGACTGCAACCACGTTCTACGCAGCCCTCTGACCAAAAAAAATCAGAATAGCCTTTAACGAACTTCCAACTTCAGCAGTCTAGAGCTGCCTAGACCTCTGGTTAAAACTCAGGGACACCGGCCCTGCAGGAAAAGATTGAGCAAGGCTGGAAATTGCTGATGAATTTTTTACTATTCCTCTAGTTATGACATGGGAGAAAGAGCGAGGGCTTCCAATTCAGACCCGATCTGAATTCCAATGAAACACAAACCTGGGCAAGTTATTTAATTTCCCCAAAGCTCGGTCTTTTATATACAGGAAAGCAGGAAATGATAGCTATATAGGGTCCTTTGAAGATTAAACGAGATAAAGCATATAGAATGGGCACAGATGTGGCACCAAATGGAAGCTATTTTCATACAGGCTCTATTTTCCTCTTTTACATGAAATGACTTTTATATCACCTCCTTCCATTCGACTTTTCTCACCATCCTCCTAGTTCAGACCCTTGCACCTTAAGTCCAAAGACTATAGGATGATTTGAGAGAATAGCATTGAAACGTGTATATTATCATATGTGAAACAGATCATCAGTCCGGGTTTGATGCATGAGACAGGGTGCTCAGGGCTGGTGCACTAGGATGACCCTGAGGGATGGGATGCGATGGGAGGGAGGTGGGAGAGGGGTTCAGGATGGGGACACATGTAACCCATGGCTGATTCATGTCAGTATATGGCAAAAACCACCACAATACTGTAAAGTAATTAGCCTCCAATTAAATAAATTTTTTTAAAAAAAGAAACAAAAAAGACTACAAATAGGTTGGCTCCTTAACCAGCAAACCTCCAAAGCTTACGCATTAGAAAATAACCATCATTTAACTCAAAATTCTAAGATTAAGTGATTTGTCCTGGGCTCAGCTGGACAGTTTCTCTTTGCTCAGCTGGGTTCCCTAACACTTCTGTGGCCAGTGGCCATCAGCTGGGGGCTGGCTGATCCACTGGTCCAGTTCCAAGCTACACAGTTTCTCACCCTCTGCTGTCCATCACAGGTGGCTGGCGGGACACTTTGGGAGGTTCTCACAAAACTAAGCAGACTCTCACCATGTGACCCAGTGATCAAGCTCTAAAGTGTTGAAAAATGGTGTCACACAGAAACCTACACACAAACATCACTCGTAGCTTTATGCATAATTGCCAAAACTTAGAAGAAGCCAAGAGTGTCCTTTAGCAGGCATAGGTAGAGCATAGGGGATTTTTAGAGCATTGAAAAACACTCTGTATAATTCATTAATGATGTGTGCATGTCATCATACGTTTGTCTAAATCCATGGAATATAGGGGTTTCCCTGGTGGCACAGATGGTAAAGAATCCACCTGCTATGCAGGAGACTTGGGTTCGATCCCTGCGTCGGGAAGATCCTCCAGAGAAGGAAATGGCATCCCACTCCAGTATTCTTGCCTGGAAAATTCCACGAACAGAGGAGCTTGGCAGGCTACCATCCACAGGGTTGTAAAGAGTTGGACGTGACTGAGCAACCAACAGATAGAATTCAGAATACCAAGAGAGATCTGAAATGTAAGCTATGGGCTTTGAATATGACACATCAACTTAGGTTCACAAATTGTAACAGATGCACCGCTGTGGGGGGAATACTGGCAGTGGAGGAGGCCATGCCTGTTTGGGGGCGAGGAGTGTATGGGAAATCTCTGCACCTTCCTCTTCATTTTGCTGTGAACCTAAAATGGCTCTAAAAGTATAGTCTGTATAATTTTAAATATTTATATCATATTATATTATCACATTATTAATAGTTGCCTGGAATTAAGGAGGGAGTCAGGGTGGGAAGGAAACAGTGGCGGTTTAGGTGCTAAGTCATGCCTGACCCTTTGCGACCCCATGGACTGCAGCCAGGCTCCTCTGTCCATGGGACTTCCCAGGCAAGAATACCGGAGTGGGTTGCCATTTCTTTCTCCAGAGGATCTTCCTAACCCAGGATTTGAACCCACGTCTCCTGCACTGCAGGCAGATGGCAGCAGAAAGAATAGAATGACTCTAAAAGAATAGTCTATAATTTTCAATGTTCACATCATATCATATTATACTATCACATTATTAAAGGCTGCCAGGAATTAAGGAGGGAATCAGAGTGGGGAGGAATTGGGGAGGGGTAAAGAAAGTGTGCCAGGGAATCCCTGTGCCGCTGGAAACGTCCTCTGTCTTGACTGTGTCAGCGTCCACACGCCGGCTGTGAGGTCAGCTAGAGCGCTGTAAGATGTTTCCATCGGGGGAAACGGTAAACGGTACACGGGATGTCTATACGACATCTTACACTGCATGTGAAGCTGCAAGTATCTCAAAATGAAAGGTTTAAATTTTAAAACTGTACATGCTGTAACACCATGCTTTTCTCCCTCAGTATGTATCTAAGTGCAATTATTCATATGTATTTTCTTAATAACTAAATAGCATTAAATGTATTACTTCCAGAATGTACTATAGCACCTCGTGACAAAGTTTGGAATTATTTTCAGGGAGGGAGGAAGAGAGAAGTGGGAGAGAGGAAGGAAGAGAAGAAGAGGAAGAAGAAGGAGGAGAGGAAAGGGAGAGCAAAGAGTCAAAGAGTCGGAAGGGAAGGGACTGACGGAAGTGGAGGGAGAAGAGAAGGGGGAGAAGGAGGCGAGGGAAGAGAAGGAAGCGAGAGTGAGGCAGACCAACCTCAGACCATCGCCGCTTTAAGATTTTCTTTTTTGTTCATTTTAAAACACCTCCCTGTTTTTTCAGCTACAGTTTTATATTTAATTCATAATCCAAGCGTATTTTAAGAAGCACACTGATAAGCTCTCTTTCATTCTAATGATTAAGAATGGAAATAAATGGCAGTATAAATCTTTTCTACCAGATTTAATAGAATACAATGGCTATTAATAAATGGAATTAAGTTTTAATCATGGTAGAATTGACTAAGTCTCACACATTTCTTCCAGTATTAAAATATAATTGAAACAGTAGAAAAATGGCATTATATTCATTGAATTATTCTCGGTAAGATCAACCGCATTCAGCAATGAAATACATTATCTACAGAACATATTGGGTTCCATAGATAGTCCTAAGCTTTTCGGGTTGAAGGAGGTTTTGTGGTTATTCTTGTTTTTCATTTTTTGATACTTATACTACAAAGTTAATAAGCACATGGATTTTTCCCTCTTAATTATAATACAGCATTAATCTAAGATTCCCTGATTTCCAAAGGTTTCTTGTAAAATATAGTCCATGTTCCCAGATGCTCTTTATGGAGTGAGTTGTAACATACTGTATTTTCTCAGAAATTATTAATATAATGGTGTTTCAAGCCCAACTGTATCACATAGGGAATTTGAATCAGTTCTCATAAAATACACTGTACACGTGGCACTATCTTAATACTGCAGGACTAGTTAGAAAATCCTATAAATGTCAGTCACGGGATTTGGGGAGTTTTTTCAAATGGTTTCAAGTAGACCCTCGGAGCAGCACTTCATTGTCTACTGATCAAGAAGGAGGTTGGGGAAAGTCTTATAATTTGCATCTGTTTTCTGCAAATTTCTTATAATTTCTGCATCTGTTGGAATCTGGTCATTTGATGTCAAAACGTAATCACTAAATTAAAAAGGATAGTAAAAAATGGAAGGTTGAGAGGAAATGTAAAATAAAAGAAGATATAGAAAAGTCTCTCAAGATTAGTAATGACTGATCTGCATTTTAGTTGATTTAAATGAATGAACATAATCCCCACACTTCTGACTTACCTAATTGTGCTGGAGTTATTCACAACAGTCTTTAAAAATAGCATTTTGCTCTTAAAAGTACATTTAACCAACATTTATAAATAGTTCCTTGGAATTTCTGTTAAATATTGGATACACACTATTTTCTTTCCTATTTTGTACACAGTAACATGCAAATTTAGGGCTAATATTTAGACTTACCACAAAAGCATTAATGATCAGGAAAGTATAGATAATTCTGTATACAAAGACTACATTCATAATCAATACTTTAATCTTATAATCTATTTTTTACTTATCAAAAAATTCAGAGAAATAAAAATCAATCCCTTTACAGAAAAACTTTAGAGGTCATGTTCTAAAGAAATACAGTCAACTCTCTGTATCTGTGAGTTCTACATCTATAGAGTCAATAAACTGTGTATTGAAAATATCCAGACAAAATTCCAGGAAGTTCCAAAAGGCAAAACTTGAAATTTGCCATGTGCAGGAAATTACGTACACAGTACTTACATTGCACTTGGTATTATAGGTAATCTATAGATAATTTAAAGTACATAGGAGGATGTGCTTAGGTTAAATGCAAATCCTACACCGTTTTATATAAGGAACTTTAGCATCGTAAATTTTGGTATCAGGGAGGGTCCCTGGTGGCTCTGACGGTGAAAAATCTGCCTGCAGAGCAGGAGACACGGGTTCCATCCCTTGGTCTAGAAGACCCCCTGGAGTAGGGAATGGCTGCTCACGCCAGTATTCTTGTCTGGAGAACTCCATGGACAGAGGAGTCTGGTGGGCTACAGTCCATGGAGTCACAAGGAGTGGAGTCAGGACACGACCAGCACTTTCACCTTTTTTTTTCAGGGTCCTAGAACCAATCCCACAAGGGTGCCACGGGATGACAGTATCTCCATCAACACACACAGATCATAAACTAACTCCATGTACTTCTTACACACATTTTTAAAATAACTCTCACATCACATAGATGACTGAGTTTCCAAAAGCAGAATGTGATCTACACTCATTTCATTATTTTCTCTAATTAAAGAGGTTAGTTGCTAGGAGCTGAGGCACTGAGTAGCGGCCAACATCCATGAAGGAACTCATATTAGTTCCAAATATTAGGGAATTGCCATATTCCAGCAATGCAATTTAGTAAATTAATGAAATCCTTATATTAATTTAGAAAGAAAACAGTATCTGAATATGCAAATGCTTGACTAATAAATTGTGGAAATCACTCTTTTGCAGAAAGTGTGAAACACTGACCTCGAACATCGTGTAGGGCATGTAATCCAAGATTACTATTTTATTCCCAAGCCTGTTTCTGGGTCTGTTTTTCCCATTCCTATTAATTCAATGCTAACTTCACTCTCCCAGGCGTGGAGATGAATACTTAAGTGCCTTCTCCCTCCACCATCCCCATAACAGGCTCCATCCCTCCCGACAGTTTAGCACATCTGCTTCTCAGGATGGCTTTCCTGCGCCGAGCTGTCTGGACTCATTCGGTGGCATATGCTCACCCCTTAATGACTGTGACATCCTCTGTCTGCATTCACGCTCTGAACATCCTTTCTCCCTTCTCCATCCATGTTACACAACAGCAGAGGACTAATATTCTTGAACCATACGTTTCACCATAATCCTCTCCGGTTCTAAAATCTCCTATTACTACCTGTCGTTCAGTTGCTAACTTGTGTCTGACTCCTTGCGACCCCACAGACTGCAGCATGTCAGGCTTCCCAGTCCTTCTCAGAGTTTGCTCAAATTCATGTCCATTGAGTTGGTGATGCTATCTAATCATCTCATCGTCTGTCATCCCCGTCTCCTCCTGCTGTCAATCTTTCCCAGCATCAGGGGCTTTTCCAATGAGTCGGCTCTTCATAGCAGGTGGCCAAAGTATTGGAGCTTCAGCTTCAACATCAGTCCTTCCAATGAATATTCAGGGTTGCTTTCCTTTAGGACTGACAGGTTTGATCTTCCTGCAGTCCAAGGGACTCTGAGACTCTTCTCCAGTACCACATTCTAAGGCATCAATTCTTTGGCACTCAGCCTTCTTTATGGTCCAACTCTCACATTTGTACATGACTACTGGAAAAACCATAGCTTTGACTATACAGGACTTTGCAAAGAAAATTGTTCGTTTTGTTCAGCTTGACATTCAAGGTCCTACGTGACCTGACTTTCCCTCCATCCACACAAGTCTCTAATCTAAAGAAATGGAGCTACCCGCACTCTCCAGGGGACCCCTGCCTCCATTACTGGACCCTTTGCCACAGGATATTTTTCACTGAGAAGACTTGGAATTCATCCATGGATGTGAGAATGCTTTCCTCTTTCCTCCAGCTGGAGATAATTTCCCCCTTCTCTGGCACTCTGTCTGCATCCCGTAATCACAGCAATACTTTGCTGTTTACATGCAGGCTTTCCTGTTCTCAGTAGACTGATTATATGCCCTCTGAAGGTAGGTACCGAGGCCACGTTCATCCCTGTACACTTCAGGCATCAAATAAATACAGGGTAGAAATAAATATGTTAGGTGGATTGATATATTCTCCTTTAGAAAGAAATTTTTTTAAAAACCTGCAAATGAAACAATCCCTTAGGCTGCAATTAC
This sequence comes from Cephalophus harveyi, assembly GCA_006410635.1. Taxonomy (NCBI): domain Eukaryota; kingdom Metazoa; phylum Chordata; class Mammalia; order Artiodactyla; family Bovidae; genus Cephalophus; species Cephalophus harveyi. Next base: position 17,188 of record SJYT01046835.1, read on the forward strand.
AATTTGTTCCTTTCTCTTCCATGTTACTGGTATAAACATAGATGGGTATAAAGATAGAGGGTTTTAAAGCCATCTTCCTTAAATAAAGTGTCCTTCACTGTAGTGGTATGCAGATTAATTAACTATCTTTGGTCTTTTAGTAAACAAAGTTCCGAAAAGTGATTCTGGTTACTTTTTAAAGTATTTTGCAATCTAGTTGCCACAAAAAGATAAATTTAGTCAACAAAATGGAGATTAAATAATAGTTACGAGAAGAATGATCTTTAAGGATTCCTTTCAGTGCCATTTCAGAGGTTGATGTGTGGCTTTATTTTATATGTTGCCATGCATGAAAAGAAGTTTTTTTTAAAAAAAAGTTCTTAGGACTGTAAATTGTTACTTGGGCTTCAACCAGACTCTGTATAAGTCCAACTAGAAAGACAGATTTTTAAAGTCAGGCAGGATGGATATAGACCTGAACATGACTTTAAGCTTATTTTTAAAAAATACAAGCAGGTGTTTAAACAACTTTTGAATGTGAAAGTATCTTTTTGCTATTTAAATACTCTATACTTCAATTATATTCACTGAACATTTGTTAGTCTAGTGTGAATTATTTCTCTCATCAGTGCTAGTACTTAGAATACTGTTTTAATAAAATCCAATTCATGGCAGCACACACTTACATAACATTTGAATTACAAAAGAATTCACCACAATGTGCTTTCAAATAATTAGTTTCCAGAAAGCATTTAAAATATCATTAAATTTATTACTTCTCAGAAGCACATTTGTAACGCAAAGTGAGAGACATCTATGATTGGAAATTTGGTTACATGGACTCAATGTAAAATCCGATGGACAAAATTATTTTAAAACTGCACTAAGATTCCAGTAAGTATAGTAAAAATAAATGGGGAGAGTAAAGGGGATTGAAATGTATTGAAGATTGACAAGGTTGGGCACTAGAGCATGTTAGTTATTGCTTTATTAGGATATCAGTAGTAGACTCATCTGGTTAAAACGAAGGGCATTCCATCCAGATGCCTTTTTACAAAAATTCAGATGGCTTGACTTTATCTGAGTGTAATGTTGGTGTAAAGACTTTGAAGCAATTGTTCATTTACTTCGTTTACTTACATTTACTTCATTTACTATAGCCTGTCACTAACTACACTGACGGTGGTGGTGTTTTAGTTGCTAACTCGTGTCCGATTCTTGCAACCCCATGGACCATAACCTGCCAGGCTCTTTTGTCCATGGGATTTCCCAGCAAAACTGAAGTAGGTTGCCAATTCCCTTCTCAAGGGTTCTTCCTGCCCCAGGGATCAAACCTGGATCTCCCGCATTGGCAGGCAGAATCTTTACCACTGAGAAAGCAGATTTTTATTTTTTACCTTCCCCCTGCCCACCCGCCGCCACTGATTTATTTACTTCTCTATGCAAATAAACCATTTAGTATAATAGGGACTATGACTCATGCTTCCTGTCTCTAAATGTAGCATATTGGAGTGTCCATTTTAATCATCGTAGGTAGACTTAAAAACTAAATGCGCCACATCTTTTACCCCATCCCCTTCTCATCAAAAGCTATGTCACTGTATCTGTGTGTGGCATTGATTTCTGAATAAGTAGCCACTTTGACATGTGATCAGTTATACGGACAGGTTCGCTGCACTTTCTTATATCTGAAACATCCCTGGAGGCTCCTATAATTCCTCAATGTCATAGACTCTAATCTTTATGGATCTTAAATCTAAAATTGGAAAACACAGAATATCATGATTACCTACAATATGAAATATTTACAAGTAGAAGTAAAGCTCCATCTTCTTATATAAAAAAACACTTCCCATTAAAGTGCAAGATCAACCGTCTTCTCTGCAGTCACTTGCTTTAAAGAAATTAACAGATATGAAAAAAAAATGTTCATCTCATCTTTTTGAAGACACACCTCACAGTGTTTAAGCTATTATTCTGTAGACACTGATGGCTTCCGTGCGAGTCGAGTGTTTACGGGTCATTCAAACTTTTAACTGCTCTCAGTACTGTAAGTTCCACAATTTCATGTGTTACCTCGACATCATTGAGCTTCACAAAGCCCCAAAGGCCTTACTCAGTCAGAGGTGGTCAATTGTGATTTATTCAAAAATAAATGAATCAATGATCTATTCTCTGTGTTGTGGCTTTAAGAAACATGACAAATAGTGGTTCTGATCTACCAAGCAAGGCTTTTTACATATCCCTGACACACAGGAAAAACAACACACTCCAATGGTGCTTTTGGGTCAAGAATATTTTATTCTCTGTGCTATCTTATTTGGCATTCTGTTCTCTAAAATCCAAACTATTATGGATCTTGCTTTTTTGATAATCTACTCTTGGTCTATGAGAGTTGGACTGTGAAGAAAGCTGAG
>SJYT01046835.1:19907-41840 GCA_006410635.1 Cephalophus harveyi
GACGGAGGATGAGATGGCTGGATGGCATCACGGACTCGATGGACGTGAATCTGAGTGAACTCCGGGAGATGGTGATGGACAGGGAGGCCTGGCGTGCTGCGATTCATGGGGTTGCAAAGCGTTGGACATGACTGAGCGACTGAACGGGACTGGACTGACTCTTGGTCCTTCTCTTCTCCAGCCCCTGGCTGTCTCGGTGTCTTCTGAGGCGTCTTGCTCTGCTCTCAGTCCCTGGGGTCTCGGTGTTCCTGGGGTCTCAGTGTTCCTGGAGTCTTCTCCTGTGGCTTCCTCTCTTACTCCAGGTATTCTCCTCGAGTGGCGTGACCATTCCCAAGACTCTGTTTACCAGCTCCTAGCTGCTGAAGCCCACGTATTCTACTCCAGGTCTCATCTTCCTTCAGAGTTTCAGCCCAGCTTGTCAACTAGCCAGCTAGAAATCTCTGCTGCACCCCATGAACCCCTCAAACTCAGCAGATGAGAACTGGGGCCACCATCCTTCTCCCTAAACCCGCTCCCCATCTCGTGTTCCCTTCTTTTGGAAATAGTAGCAAAATTCACCCCCCACGCACCCGAGCTGGACGCACGACCCTCGTGACTGCATCTTCTCCCTTGTTCACCTAAGTCCAGTTCTTCCCTTCTGATCTTTCTCCAGTCTTTCTATTTCTCTGCATACCCAACATAAGACTCCTATTTACCACTGACATTATCACATTACACACGCTCTTCTGCTCTCCTCTTAGCTGGCTAATCAGTGCAAGGGCCATGCTCAGCAAATTCTAAGCAAATAAGCTGAAGACTTACATAGTAAGGCTGGCTTTCATACACATTTTAAAAAACTGCCTACTGGGGCTTATGAATAATTGACAACTTCTTGGGAAGATACATCTATAAATTCCTATTTCTCCACATTTTGAAACTATATTTTTATTAATTTTCTCAAGTATTGTAAAGCTGAGTAAGTTGATGGGCACAGTACTAGAGCTCACTACTGAAACTTTTTAAAATGTTTATTGGGGTTTCCCTGTGGCTCAGACGATAAAGAATCTGCCACTGAGGCAGGTAGACCTGGGTTTGATCCCTGGGTCTAGAAGATCCCCTGGAGAAGGAAACGGTATTCCACTCCAATAACTCTTGCCTGGGAAATCAGGTGGACAGAAGAGCCTGGCAGGCTACAGTTCATGGGATCACAAAGAGTTGGACACGACTGAGTGACTGTCACTTTATTGGGGAGACATATGTACACATATGTATGTGTGCACATACACATATTTGTGTGTGTGTGTGTGTGTACATGAGCTTCCCTGGTGGCTCAGATGGTGAAGAATCTGCCTGCAGCAAGTCTGTTCCTAAGAAAAACGTGTGTCCCAGAAATTTACCTTGATGTATAGAACAGACAGTTTACCTTGGGTATGGTGACTCAAATACAACAAACCATATATCACACTGCTTCCATTACATTTTCATCTCTAAAATCTGAAAGATCTCTTCTCTGCTATTGGCCACTGGGTGTTTCTATTAGAATCAATTTCTGTTTGATGGATGTTTTCATAACTTGCATAAAATTAGTTTAACTTGGCAACAGATTTTCCTATGGCTCCAAAATCAATAACGAATCATAATAGTCCTGAGTACACACGGCACTTTGTTTTTGTTTTAAACAGGTTAAAAATGAGTAGTGGCAATATAATAAAGTCTTAACTCAAATTTCTCTCGGAAAAGGTTCTAGGAAAATTGTTCAGAATGACCTAAATTCTGTTTTTCTGGTTTTGAGACCATATTGGATGGCTCTAGAGAATACAAAATTGTTGAGAATTTATAAAGCAATTCCTAAGAAAAAGTTAATCGACATTCACCTTTTCTTAAGAATATTTGTTAGGCAACATTTTTTGGAGACCAAGATGGTATTAAGAAGCTGAACATTCCTCAGAGAAGAATACTGGAATCAATGCATATCAGAATCAATCAATAATCAGAATCATCTGATTCCAAGAGGATTGACTTCTGGACATGGGGGGTCAATAATCAGAATCAACTGATTCCAAGAGGATTGATTTTTGGACGGGGTGCAGGGGGGAGGGCCACAGGCTCTCTCCAGAGCCTCTGAGTGTCTAAACACGCATGTCACCAGGGGCTCTGGACGGTCCTCACTGTGCAAAGTGATGTCATCCAAACGCGACCCTGCCCTGTAAGGACCAGTGTGCCTGAACACAAAAGGATCATGCTGAGTGTTCTTCGCTTATTCTTTCCTGAGTTATCTCCACTCCTCAGTCAGGATGTTGGCTATACATACTGTTACTTAATTTGACAAATCTGAAATTCCTGCCTCTAACCTTGGCTCATTTCTAGGATGAGGTTCACTATTTATTTTTCTTCTCATTCCAATTTTGGTCCCTATACTTGCTCAGTTGTTAAAAACTCATTTCCTAAATACCATATTATATAAAACATCTATATACATGCTGCGGCTGCTGCTGCTAAGTCACTTCAGTCGTGTCCGACTCTGTGTGACCCCATAGACGGCAGCCCACCAGGCTCCCCTGTCCCTAGGATTCTCCAGGCAAGAACAGTGGAGTGGGTTGCCATTTCCTTCTCCATATACATGCTACTTAACTTTATTTCTTTTTGTTGCAAAAAAGAATTTCCTAGATTATAACATTCCATTTGGTCAAGCTAGAAAACAAACAGCTAGTTTATCACATTATTTACTACCACGAATTTGATGTTCCTGGGTTCATACTAATACACTTTTCTCTAACTATTTGCTTACTTCTCTTTTTCTCCAAGTCGTGTCCGACTCTGTGTGACCCCATAGACGGCAGCCCACCAGGCTCCCCTGTCCCTAGGATTCTCCAGGCAAGAACAGTGGAGTGGGTTGCCATTTCCTTCTCCATATACATGCTACTTAACTTTATTTCTTTTTGTTGCAAAAAAGAATTTCCTAGATTATAACATTCCATTTGGTCAAGCTAGAAAACAAACAGCTAGTTTATCACATTATTGACTACCACGAATTTGATGTTCCTGGGTTCATACTAATACACTTTTCTCTAACTATTTGCTTACTTCTCTTTTTCTCCATCATCCCACCCAATCTGTTTAAGATAATTTCTTAAACACAAAAAGTAGCTCATATATTTTAAAATGTATCTGACTCAGAAGCAAATACATATAAGATTTTAAGGGCTTATTTTTTCAAATTGCAATTACTGAAAACAGAATGTCATTGAAGTTTGTCCCCATAAAGTAGAGGGGAACTAGGTAAGTTTTAAAAGGAGAGTTAAAATGTACAAGATTAAATTTTGAAATTTTAAAATTGCTCTAAATATCTCAACTAGATAAAAGGATATTTTGATGAAAATAATTGTATTTTAATTGGACACATGTAAATTGTGCGTTTATGAGTATTATGTAATAACTGTATTATTATTAATGATGACAAATTATAATTGCAGACTCTTCCAGCTTTCCAAGGTATGGCTTCATCTATTGTCTCCAACTTTATCCTCAGTGCAACCTTGTACAAATGAAGACAAGGGTATTAAGCAATTTGCTTAATGGCAGAACTGGGAATAAGATCCAGATCCTCCTGGGTGTGTTCAATAATTACTTGTTTATAAACTGACCTCTTGGGATTCTCCCAGAGAAAAAAATGCTATGAATCTTAGGCCAGCTCACAGACTCCCTTATGTCAATTTAAGTTAAAACAAAGTTACTCATTTAAAACATTTTTTGATTATGTGATAATTTTATTCATAAAATATCCCCAGTTATTGCAATCAAATTAAGTTTTTAAAAAAATCCAATCTCAACTCACTCTTTGAAAGCCCAAATTCTGAATGGATTACAATGATCAGTGCCACAGATAAGACATATTGTGAAGTATATTAATTATAAGCATAAATCTTATTAAAACATGGAAACAAAGGTGAAATATAAATTAAACAGAGAGAAGAAAATGTTGTTCTTACAGTCAACAAATATTACTATGCCAGAAATTGCACTAGGTGCCGTAGATAAAATAAAGACCCAAAAAAACACAGGAACTGTCCTCACAAAGCACAGTCTAAGGATTATATTGCAAACATTTTCCTGTTTCATAAAAAACATTTTGCCATGATATTATTTACACCTGTGCTGCCCAACTGTGTGAAAATTTCTCCTTACATTGGACATTTATGACTTTTGTAGTCATGAAGAAGCCAGGCTCAATAACACTGTCCACCTTTTTTTACCATTTTCTTGAGATAGAATCTAGGTTTTTTCCTGATTTTAGGTTTTCTTGTGGATTAATCCTGCCATCAGTGGAAATAAGTTAACACAAGATAATATATTTTAAACACTTTTACAATGCAGAGTATCTTTCTTTTGCTTCCACACACACACACAAAAAAGCATGACCAGCTGTACAATTGTTGAGATAGAATATTTTCTTCTCAAGTCCCCAGTGACTAACTTGCCCACTATCTTCAGCCATTTGGCTCAAATCTGCTTGATTTTGTGCCCTTTTAATAGTGACTTTGTGGTCATTCTGTTTGGATGTACTAAAGATTTATTTGTAATGTATTCTTGCAATTACAAGTTTGAATGGTCTGCATTTGTGGTCTCCCTTCTTAAGGTTGACTGAAATATATTGAAACCTTTTTTAGAATTTGTTTTATTTTGGCAGTGCTGGGTCTTAGTTGTGGCATGTGGGATCTTAGTTCCTTGACCAAGAATCAAACCTGGGCCCGCTGCATTGCACACACAGATTCTTACCCACTGGACCACCAGGAAAGCCCCTTTGAAAACTTTCTGATCTGCAAATTCAGATTGTTTTTCCACTAGTGAAATTGTCACCAATGATTCTGAGTATTTCATTTTCCTGTGAGGGAGATCTGTAGTTTTGAGGCTCAAATCTCCATACTCTCTCTTCGTATGTGTCATTTTCTTTTTAAATATTTAAATTGATTTTACGTGTTCACCCGTTGTATGGAAATTGTTCCCAAATTGGTCCCTCAGCTCACTGATGTTTTTCTCTGAGTACCAGCTTGGCTCTTCACTGCCCCCAATAGAGATGTCAATTTTCCTACTGACTATGCTGAGTACTCATGCATCTTACTGTTGATGCCTAAACAGTTCTCCTTTGTCTAGTTCTTTACAAAAAAACAATTTCCATAAACTACTCTGACTTCTCAGAATGATGCTTCATTTCCCTTGATCAACAGTAAGGCATCATCTTACTGTTGATGCCTAAACAGTTCTCCTTTGTCTAGTTCTTTACAAAAAAACAATTTCCATAAACTACTCTGACTTTTCAGAATGATGCTTCATTTCCCTTGATGTGGGAGCATTTTCTATGGTCCCTAGATAAGCTTTGTTTTTGCTGCTCTTGCTTACTGATGATTCATCCAGAAATTAGGACATAGCTCTGCAGGTGCATCCAATGTTTACCAACGACCTTGCCATCAACATGCGCTCTGTGCACTCAGGGTGGATTGTAGGTCTCTCTTGAATCTATAAGGTCCAATTACTAGTGTCTAGTAGGATTTTGTCTGCTGGAATTGCTGTAAACATCACATCCGTTCCCTGGTTCTTTTCACAGTGGAAGGATGAAGGACATAGGAAGCTGTAACTGTCAGTACAAGAAGCCATCCCCACACACAGCCTACCCAGTGTTTTCTGGTGGAACCTGCACTGCCCAGAATGCAGTATTTTTCGACCAGTTCTCCAAGCCCCAGGCTACTTCCTGCCTGGCTGTTTTCTGGGGCTCGGCTCTTCCGTCTAGTGGAAAACCAAGCCAGGTGGCCAATACTCTCTGGTCGGGCAGGGCAGTCATCTCACAAACAGGCAAGGGTACACTGGGAGCAAGCACCCCTCCGCTCCCGAAGGGAATCACTTCTATTAAGATTGGGCCCAGGCTGCATTTTCAGCCCCGATGCATCACCTCTATACAGTTATTAAAGCATCTTTCCACATTCTGATGACAGGATTACTGCTTGTATGGTTGGTTTTCACTTTTGTTTATTTGTTTTGCTGTTATTAATTCTTATCATTCCATGTCTTTGTAGGAATGTGGAAAGCTTTATATCGGGGGTTGCTAGCTACACGCTATTTTAAACCTATGAAATTAAAAAAAAAAAAACTTAATAAGGAGGTCCATTTACACAGACACTTAAAGCGTTACATCATCGATCACTGGAATTTGGACAAAGGCTGTCAACTTGAAGCTAACTTATTAAATTAGTTACAGGTTGTGTGAACAAAAGTGAAAGTGAAGTCACTTAGTCATGTCCGATTCTTTGGACTGTAACCTATCAGGCTCCTCTGACCATGGGATTTTATGAACAAAATCCATGCCAAAAGCCATGCAAAATCAGAACTACCTGCACGGGGCACCCTGTGGTTTAAGGGTCAGTCAAGCCTGAAACTAACCGGTGTCATCTCGTGGGCGGGGGCGGGGGATGCTCAGAAGAGCTCCGGGACCATAGCACTGGGACCGTTATGGCTCAGTGCAGAGAACCCAGCGAGAGCGAAGGGACAGGTAAGAAGTGATTGACGAGAGCAGGACGCTGGTGAGGCCGACAAGTGGGCAGGTGAGAGATGCCGCGCCCTGAGAGCTTAGTTATAACCAAAGGAAACGTGGGGAAGGGGAGAAGAGCTTCCTGTCTTTCTTGAGTGGACGTCACACTTCCATCATCCGCTCCTCCTCCAGGTTGGGCAGGGGAGTTTTCTTGTCCCCACGTGATCAAACTAGGTCCACAAGTTATTGCTTTTCTCTGCGTGCAGAGAGCATGTCCTGGGGCTCACTAACTTCCTGAGCTCACCGAGCAGGATGTGGGGTTCAGGCCACCATCGCTTTATTGTTTGGGGACATGTTCTGTGCTTCTGTAGCCTGGTTTTGTTGCTAAGCAAGGCTGCTTGATTTTGTGGTTAAGCGAACCTGCTTTCTTGAGTAATCATTAACTTATAGGGGTCTCCCATACCTTTCTGTTTACAATCCCCTAGTGGGATTAACTATTTAATCACCTATTTTGCACCTTCATTCTGTCCCTATCAAACCCAAAATAGCAGCTTATGGCTGAAGTAATAGAAAAGGTTACTCTCCCCTAAAGATTTATTCTTATATGCTTTGAAGAGACTGCCTCCTTCCCCACTGACTATCAACCCATCCTATACGGGAACTAAAGTGATGCCAGTTCTTAAGGACGATTGATTAAGCATCAATGATAATCTGGTGAACCTGCCCCTCAACCATACACACATACACACACACACACACACACACACACACACGTCAACACACACATACACATGCACACACACACTGATAGTTGGGAGAACACATTACAGAGTTAATCACAGGCTCATCAAATGAGGGCAGAGTTATTAGCACATTCAATCTATTGCAAAACCCACTCCCATAAGGATGTTCCCCCAAGAAAATAAATGAAAGAAACCCTTCAGGGAAAATTGTAGATTGCATCAACATTTGCCACAAAAGAAGCTTGAAAATAGCATGAGTCATACTAGCAAAGTTTGTCATTATGATTTAGTATTGCGTATTTTCTTTAACTCAAAATAAAACATCCAAATTTTAAAGCAAATAAACACCAGCATTTATCTTGATCTTATGTAAGAAAGCACAAAAAGACAAGTATAACACACTAAATAGCTCTTCCTTCCATTCGAGTTTGCATCTTCATTTCTGAAACTCATTTTAAAACCCATAGGGCAGGGCACCATGGAAATAAAAGGTCATTTTTCATTAGCCTTGAATGTGTGACTTAGTAATATAACTGAAAGCATGATTGTAGCACAGGGCCAGGATTCTGTTGCCAGGAGATCATATCAAGATGATACAAAATATTCCTATCCTTTTTTAATTTTCAGATATTATAATAAAAATTCCTTGTCATGCCACCAGCTAATAGTTTAACAGCTAATTTTAGCAATTGTCTTAGTGATGACAATCTCTCACATAATGCATAATATCACACAAGAATAACACCTCAACATTTATGTATCTTACTGTTTCTCTAAGTTCTTTTTTATTTAACCTTCCAGAGCTAAGGGTCAGAAAGGGGTTAGAATCACACAGACAAAAATAAGAGAGATGTCAAAATAATGAATGCAAAACTTTTTAGGAGGATGGCCTTTTATTTTGAAGTTTCACATGGGTTTTACACGAAAAAAGATAAATGTGAGCCCAGTCCTGGGTCTAATGAGCAGCAGACTAGACTGCAAACACTGGGTCTTCCCTGGTGGGTGCCCACACCTGCCCAGTGCTTGGCTCATGGGAGGTACCGAAAAGTTTCTAAACAAACATTAACTGATCAATTACTTTTCTTTTCTATGGGCAAAATATTTTAAATTTAAAAAACAATTTACTGGAGCATAGTTGATCTACACTGTTGCATTAGTTTCGACCACAGCAAAGCGAATCAGTTCTACATATACATATATCTGCTCTTTTTCAGATTCTTTTCCCATGGAGGTCGTTACAGAGTATTGAGTAGAGGTCCCTGTGCTAGATAATAGGCCTTTATTATCTATTTTATACATTGTGGTGGTGGTTTAGTCATTCAGTCGTGTCCAACTTTTTGCAACCCCATGGACCCTGCCAGGCTCCTCTGTGCATGGGATTCTCCAGTCAAGAATTCCAGAGTGGGTTGCCATTTCCTCCTCCGGGGATCTTCCTGACACAGGGATCTGACCCACATCTCCTGCTTGGCAGGCAGATTCTTTACCACTGAGGCACCTGGGAAGCCCATTTTATATAGAGTAGGCACCCCACTCCAGTCCTCTTGCCTGAAAAATCCCATGGATGGAGGAGCCTGGTGGGCTGCAGTCCATGGGGGTCGCTAAGAGTCAGGCACGACTGAGCGACTTCACTTTCACTTTTCACTTTCATGCATTGGAGAAGGAAATGGCAACCCACTCCAGTGTTCTCGCCTGGAGAATCCTGGGGACGGAGGAGCCTGGTGGGCTGCTCTCTATGGAGTCGCACAGAGTCGGACACGACTGAAGTGACTTAGCAGCAGCAGCAGTGTGTATGTATCAATCCCAATCTCCCAATTTATCCTCTCTTCACCCCTAGTAACTGTAAAGTTCTTAACTCAATTACTTTTATTTTAGAAGTTTCTCTGCAACAGAACGTTTTAATTCATTATCCAAAAAGACTTTTATTGGGGTCATTTCGGTAAAATGTGTTTTCTTTCTGACAATGTTCCCTTCACTTTTTGAATGAAGCAAACCAGATTGTCCGACATTCACAGATACCTCTAATTAGTATTAACATTCTATTCTGTACGTTAATAAAGGCATATTATCTGCCCGTTGCCCTGCCTTTTTGCAGTAGAAAGCCTCAGCAATCCCATTTAAAGTCTTTTAACCTCGTCCCTTCGTGGTGGTGGCAACAGCAGAGTCTTCTGGGCTTTGTAACATAATAGCGCCCTTTTATCACCCCGAATGGTTTATTAGAACCTGCTTGTACCGATGATTTAGTTCCACCATGGTGAGGCCACCACTCCAGGGCTTTCTGCTCTGTTTGGGGACTCTTCTGTCATTTTAATGTTGAGGGGTTTGTTTGTTTTCTTGTGAGATGGGCTTTCATTTAATTTTAGCATGATTTACATTATTTATTATTGGAGACAAATCGAAGACTAGGGGATTGAGAACAGTGCCCTGTGCTCCAGAATCACTCTGAAATCTGTGGCATAACAGTATCCCCGAGAATATTCAGTCCCTCCGAAGGCATCACACAGACACTTGCTCAAATGTATGCCGCTGCTTTCAGTCTCAGAAACAAATGGAAAAATAATGCTTAGCCTCCTTCAAAACTCAAACTTTGCAGATCCAGCTGCTTCCCCACGCTTGGTGGAGGTTCAAGTTTCCTTCTGTCCTTTCCAGAAGCTGGATATGTGAAGGGCCAGACAACATCTCAGCCAAGTCCTGGGGGCCCTGGTCCCCAAACCTGAGTGAGATGAAGGCTCTTACTCCAGTTCCCAAATTCTGACTCTACCTAGAAGCTGGAGTTCTGCCTTGCCTTCTGTGCTGAAGCCTGCTGAAGCCTTGCCCCATACTTCCTTCTCTTCCTAAAAGGAGAGATCCTAAATGGAACCTCAGCCCACAAGCCCCTGTGGCCTAACCTCCTGAGGGGGTTAATTATCTCCAGCCCACTTAGTGAACTTAGCAGCTGGGGTTGCACCGGTTTTGATTGCTCCTCCTCTGTCTAAAATGCACTTTTATTATCAATGTTGTTTGCCTTCACCAGAGCTGAATACAATGACAAATTGTAAAGGTGAATTGGAAAGAAAAATGTTATTTTCCAGAAAAATATCGTTTTCATAAATAAAATATTATCACTGCAAAAAAGTATGATATTGCTGAATTGACATGACTTTAGAAAAGGAAAAATAAAATATCCTAAACTGTATCTGGTAAGATAAGGATTGACTGAGAGATCTCAGCTTCCATTTAACCCAGGCATCACAAATACTTTGGGTTTTGGTTTTTTTTCAGGCCACTTCTAAAATCAGACAAAAGAAAAGCAATTTTTAAATAGTCATTTAAGGACTAGTCAGTATAACTAACCAAAAACTTATCATTTTTGAATCAATTGCCAAAACCCAAAGGCTAAAATCATGCCTGCCTTCATTCTTCACATCAGCAGTGAGGTGAGAGATTTAATTAGAAGTGAAAATATGAAAAGAAAACATACTATATAGTTAGTGTAAAAAAAAGAAAACCTAAACACCTATAAAACAACTTCACCAGTGACTTTGCAGTGGCCTGGATTGATCTGGAGTGGTGGGTCTTCAGTAGTTCTTGAAATGGTGAAATTTTTTGAATACTGTGGCCTTGGAAATCACTATACTCCATGTAAATCAGTCAAGAACAAAGGAAGTCAATGAGGCTGAATTCTTCCAGATTTAGGCAGCCTGCAACGCAAAGATACCCTTCCTGGACACACATCCAAAAGAACTCCATCCAAAGTCAAACCTTTGTATTCATAGACCTTTCCTGGGTAAAAAATGCTAATGAATAAATTCCATGACTACTTTTTTCTGGAATGCAAATTTTCTCTGGCAAGATCTTTAAAACAACAACAACAACAACAAAAAAAACTCATTGAATTTAATGAAATCAATGCAACAGCCAAAAGTTAATACCATTTGGACGCCAAATGCCACAATCACTATTTTTGTTTGATTGTCTTCAAAAAGTAACGCACAAAATATCCTTGATCCGTTCAGTTTCTGAGGATTTCAGAAAAATTCCTGTTAGTGACTTAACAGCATGCATTTATAGTTACTTGATTTTTCCAGAGTTGGAAAATACTAAAGTCATTGGCATTTGAATTATTCCACAAATGATTTTTCTCCCAATATGGACTGATTACATTTTTTTAATAGCTGCATTATTTAATAGAAACAGGAGGGTCAAAACACCTGTTCTCTGAACACTATGACCACCTCATTCCAAGCCATAATTCCACTAAGAATAGATAGTATCCAATGTGAGAACAAGGAGGCTTCCCTGGTGGCTCAGACAGTAAAGCGTCTGCCTGCAATGCGGGAGACCCGGGTTCAATCCCTGGGTCGGGAAGATCCTCTGGAGAAGGAAATGGTAACCCACTCCAGTATTCTCGCCTGGAAAATCCCATGGATGGAGCCTGGTAGGCTACATTCCAGGGGGTCGCAAAGAGTTGGACACGACTGAGCGACTTCACTTCACTTCAGTGTGAGAACAGGGCTTCCCAGGTGGAGCTAGTGGGAAAGAACCCTCCTGCCAATGCAAGGAGCTGCAGGAGACATGGGTTCGATCCCTGGATCAGGAAGATCTCCTGCAGGAGGACATGGCAACCCACTCCAGTATTCTTGTCTGGTGAACATCACGGACAGGAGAGCCTGGTAGGCTCCAGTCCCTAGCACCACAAAGAGTCAGACATGATTGAAGCAACTTAACACACACTTATGCAGATGTCAAAGAGTTGGATACAAAGTACAGAATGTAAGAATCAAACAAGATGCTTAAGCATCTTTCTTCACTCACTAAATCTTGACCTGAAAAGTGAGTCTAAGGAACTAGCAGAAACAGCCAAAGCATTTCTGCTTTCCTACGTGTAATGCCTTTGCTCTGAGTTTAAAAAAAAAAAAAGAAACAAAATAAAACTTGGCATTTATTTTTAAGACAAATAAAACCAGACATCACTTTCTAATAAAAATAGATGCTTCTAGACTCCATAATATCATGTAATAGGCCTTCTGCAGAAAGACTTCTGCAAAGTCGGACACGACTGAAGCGACTTAGCAGCAGCAGCAGCATGTGGGCATAAAAATTCTAACTCTAGAAGATTATCGGGAACATTGAATAAACAGGCAGTTACGCTCAGATGCTCAGTCGTGTCTGACTCTTTGTGACCCCATGGACTGCAGCCCACCAGACTCGTCTGTCCATGGGATTTCCCAGGCAAGAATACTGGAGTGGGCTGCCCTTTCCTTCTCCAGGGGATCTTCCAGACCCAGGGGTCAAACCAGAGTCTCCTGCATCTCCTGCTTTGGCAGGCAGATTCTTTACCACAAGCACCACCTGGGAAGCACAGTCAGGCAGTTAGTTAATATACCATTTGTACACACCCTGCATATACAAAGGTATGTCCGTATGTGCCACTTTGAGCAGATTAAAAACCATGCTATTCCATAATTTGGATTCTTGTATATTAACAACCTCAAAGCAGAGAAATGCATGCTAATTAAGATATGTCTGATGGTAGATTTTTACAAATTTATCTGGCTAAATGCCAAGACTATTCATAAACCAGAAATTCACCTTATTATTGAGAATATAGTATAATATGTAAAATATTCCAAATCAATGATACAGGCTTCCCACATTATACTTTACTTCTACCTAATACTATGATTAATTCTGGGCACCTATAACATAATCTTAAACTCTAATGTGACAAGTCAGAAAAATAAAGGACTTTTTTTTTAACCCAGCCTTTCATAATTTAAAATGTAACCTTTGGGTTTACGTGATGCCTGCAAGCAGTGACATGGATGTTGACGACATTAATATCACTATTTCTGTCACTAAAATCTATAGCAAATACATTAGCAGCCACAAACGGAGGCAGTTTTTCAGAGAGCTTGCTAATTGCATTGCCACTGTGAGCTCAGTTGTGCAGTGTTCAGACATAAAAACGCAGAGCTGAGAGACACAAATCCTGGGATGATATGCAAACAGGGCGATCCCTGTTTCTGAATCTATAAGCCCTGTGTTGAGAGGACATACCTCAGTCTTGATATTGTGGGATGATACTTCCCAAACAATGACCAAAAACACACACAGGGATTCCAACAGAACGCTTTGCCCAACGTCCTAAAGTAAAATCAGGATCTAACGGAGAAGAGAGCAGATGCTCTTAGATTCAGGATCCAAGATTAACTGAATTCTTTTCATTTTGAATGTGCCCGTCTCTGCCTTCAGTCCACCGATGGCCCACCGAGCGTCAGAGCACAAGGTCAACACCGCGGATCGCGGTGAGACGAGGCCCTCGCAGAGGAACTGAGGCTGGGACTCAGATGCCAGCCGCCCCACTTGCCGCCTGCACTCAGCCACCTCCGCGCACCATCCTTGCGCTAAAGGCAGCTTACCACCTGGCATTTCTGGACAATGAAGGAAAGTGATTTCTCAATTCCGAGCAGTGATCATAACAAAACGTTCTATTCCTGGCACCTCCCTGGCGGTCCAGTGGCTGAGACTCTGCACTTCCCAATGCAGGGGGCCCAGGTTGGACCCCTGGTCAGGAACCAGGTCCTACGTGCTGCAACTGAAGACCCTGCACGCTGCAATGAGGCCCCACCGCAGCCAAATAAATAAAAATAAATATCTCTTGAAAACTGTTCTGTTTCCATCATAAAGAGTGAATATAACCCTGGCGCTCTGTGATGACTGTCTCTTATACACATCTAGATGTGTATAAGAACCTGGCGCTCTGTGATGATCTAGAGGGGTGGGCTGGGGGGAGAGGGGAGGGAGGCTCGACAGGGAGGGGACCTATATATAATTACAACTGATTTGAGTGGTTATATGGCAGAAACCAATATAGCATTGTAAAGCAACTTTCTTCCAATCAAAAAAATTTTTAAATGAAGAAAGAAAAAAAAAGAATAAATATAAGTCATTATAACATATCTATTCCTCAATTTTGCTGTTTTTTTTTTTAAAAACAGAGCATTAAAATCTAAAAACTACTTTCCTTACTCCATCTGCTGTGAATCCTAGCTCTTTAGAATTGGAAAGAATCTTGTCAGCTCTCTGCTCTCTTTCGCAGTCTGTCTACAGGGGAAAAAAATGGGCCTTTTTCAATGGCCCTCTCTTTTTCCTTTTATGCTCTGTCCTGCAGAGAGATGATAAGCATTATGAAGACTCCTTTCAAAGTCACAAGTTAGTTGGTGGTCCAAGACCCCTGGCTGCAGGATTTTAACCTATTTCACTGCCAGCCCCGGCAGGGAGACCCAAGCGTCGGTCTCCTAGAAGCCGGTGCTCCTCACGCACCTTCAGAGGAAGCATAAAGACAGCATTCATTAGATTTCATTGCCTTAGTTATTATCCAACTTGTAAGAGAATAAAGACATTTTGTTTAAAGCAGCGTGCTACACCATTGGGCAATGGTCATAAATTCAATATTCTTCTAAGAATTAATCTAAGAATTGAAAGAACAGACATACTTTTATTTGATGGCACAGCTGTACCATTAAAAGAAGAAACTTTCCAAACAAAACAAGTTATTGGCAGTAAAACGTGGGGCTTCCCCATCAATTTTAACATCACATACCTTATCAGGAAGCCCTAACTGCCGATGTCAGTGGGACAAAAGGATTCATAAATGGGATGTTGTTAGAATGGTCCTTTTTCAATGGACTTCTCTTTTTCCTTTTATGCTCTGTCCTTTGAAATTGCCTAAACAACAAAAATGCAATCTTAATTTTATATATTTGACTTTGTGATTAACTTGATTCATGTGGGACTTAAAGGTGGGGAAGGACATCCCGTAGACTACAAGGAATCCTTCGTGGTTCCTAAGGTTATTTAAGTAATGCCAATTCTAAATCCCCACATATTACAGTTTACCCCAAGGTGGTAACTGAAAAGTTAAGAAAACGACTTATGAATAATTGGACCCTTTAAGATTTAAAACTGAACAGAACAGTTGAGACTTTGTTCCTACGACTAACGTTTCATGGACCTAAAGCAAATAAATTGGGGTTTGCTACAAACCATGTTTTATTCATCTCATATTTATACTGAAACAAAGGGGAAGGATATTTGAAGTTGATACCATTCTGTAAAGGAGCTTCGCTTTGATTATGATTTAAAGTGTGTTATCGAAAATGAACATAAAAATTAAGAAATCACCAAAACTGAAACAATTTAACCTTAGGAGAAACAAAGATATTTTGATAGGTCTGTATTTTTCATGAATACCAATTAGACTATTGTCTTGCATTACACTCTTACTGTTGGTCTGCAGTCTGTATAAGTCCTTTATAAGTGTACACTGGATCTTCTTTTACAACGACTCACATCGTATGGATCATGAAAATATAAGACTTTGAAAGGATGAGTGTCAGGGAAACCCTGGGGACCTGAGGGTCTAAGGAGGGAAAGGCACTTTAGGGGGAGGAGGCGGGAGTCCTCCTCCACTGCTCTCTGCTGCCTCGTTCTGGCTACCTGGCTCTCCACAAAACACCCAATCCGGCCTTACCACTCAGTTAGACATCATCAGAGAAGCACCTAATTCATTCACATTAGGGCAAAATGATTGATTACCCACTTTTAATCTTCTGTGGCACATTCGCTTGGAAATCCAAATAAATCTCTAATGAATCACATTCCGGGCGATGTGTAGGAGGTACGCTTTCAAGTGGTGTCTGGTCTTGGCTGAAAAATCAGGAGCACAATGAATCCAGACAGGCCAACTCTGCACATAAAACACAATGGCTAAGGCCCCTGTAAACGGGACGCTGTCGTCTAGCCTTGCTCCCCAGGGAAGGCTGGTCTCCTTATTTACAAAACGCTGAGGGCTCATGGGATTTACTTCCTTCCAACTCATTAATAAGAACAGACCTTCCAGCTTTCATTTCTCTGCTGGTAGCTCTTGGAGGATTCCACGTTCCTTTCTGAGGTCTGCGATCTGGCTCCTGGGACACGGATTCCCAAAGGATCTGAGGACTCACCCCCAACCGCGGCTCCCTTCCTGACATCTGGCCTGCCCTTCATAATGAGAGCTCCCCAAGTCAGAGCCGGCTCACTTCATTAGTAATTTAGAGAGCCACAGGTGTATTTCTGAACAATTTAAGAATTGTAATTGAATACGTGGCATACCAATCAAGTCATCTCACAAAATTCTACTCACTGAATTTTCTTTTACTGAGGGATACCAGTAATTATTCTCATGACATGTAAGAGTTAATCTGCTGCTGCTGCTAAGTCGCTTCAGTCGTGTCCGACTCTGTGCAACCCCATAGACGGCAGCCCACCAGGCTCCGCCGTCCCTGGGATTCTCCAGGCAAGAACACTGGGGTGGGTTGCCATTTCCTTCTCCAATGCATGAAAGTGAAAAGTGAAAGTGAAGTTGCTCAGTCGTGTCCGAATCTTCACGATCTCATGGACTGCAGCCCACCAGGCTCCTCCGTCCATGGGATTTTCTAGGCAAGAGTACTGGAGTGGGGTGCCATTGAATTAATCTAGGTATCCATGAAAAAAAAACAGGAAAATCATCTAAACACCTGTTCCTCTTCCGATCACTACAGTGATCACTGTCTGGGAGCCAGTAATAAAGAGTGCTCTAAAAGAGCTAAGATTAAGAGGATTGCCATATGATAAAAGTATACATAGATTTCTCTAGTCTCTTTTGGGACTTTTTATCAGATAACATGACTTGGATTTTTTAAAGCTTTTGTTTTTCTTTGATGTGGATCATTTTTTTTAAAGTCTTTATTGAATTTATTACAGTATTACTTCTGTTCGATGTTTTGACTTTTTGGCTATAAGGCATGTGGGGCCTCAGCTCCCTGACCAGGGAGCTGACCCTCACCCTCTGCACTGGAAGGCAAAGTCCTAACTACTGGACTCACCAGGGAAGTCCCAAGCCTTGAATTTTAAGAAAAGAAAAACCAGATCATTGTATGTATCTGTTTGTTTTAGTAGCACTGTTATGCGTTAACCAGTTGAAAGGCCTGATTATCTGTTTCGCAGGAGGAGAGTAAAAGCTGTGGGCTCCCCAGGTGCTGCTGCTGCTGCTGAGTCGCTTCAGTCGTGTCTGACTCTGTGTGATCCCATAGAGACGGCAGCCCACCAGGCTCCCCCGTCTCTGGGATTCTCCAGGCAAGAACACTGGAGTGGGTTGCCATGTCCTTCTCCAATGTATGAAAGTGAAAAGTGAAAGTGAAGTTGCTCAGTCGTGTCTGACTCTTAGCGACCCCACGGACTGCAGCCCACCAGGCTCCTCCATCCACGGGCTCAGTAGTAAAGAATCTGCCTGCCAATGCAGGAGACACAGGTTCAATCCCCGGGTCAGGAAGATCCCCTGGAGAAGAAAATGGCAACCCACTCCAGTATTCTTGCCTGGGAAATCCCATGAACAGAGGAATCTGGCAGGTCCATGGGGCCCATGGGGCTGCAAAAGAGTTGGAAACGACTTAGCGACTAAACAACAAGAACAAAGGCTGTACAGCTATCCAAAGATGCTGCAGCGAGGTCGCGTCAGTCGTGTCCAACTCTGTGCGACCCCATCACGGCAGCCCACCAGGCTCCCCCGTCCCTGGGATTCTCCAGGCAAGAACACTGGAGTGGCTAACATAGGTTAAATTGTCTTTCTTGAATGCTTTTGAGGTTTAAAGTTAATGTGCAGTATTCTTACTCCATCAGAAGGGAAATGAAACACAGTTGTTGAAAACTTCATGCCCTCGATGTATCGAATTGGAGCCAAAGAAGAATGGTGTTCACAGAGCTACACGGTCACTCAGCTGACAACCTGCATGTATTCGCTTCTATGAAGAAACAGATGGCTCAGTATCATGAACTGTGGTGGATGCACGCTCACCGTGGGCTCCTCTCGGAAACGGTGAGTGCTTTCAATAAGTCAAAAATGGCTTCTATTAGCTGATGTCAGAAAGGAGGCTAAATTTATCAGGCTGGTTTATTAACAGAAAAACAAAATGCCAGAGAGTTTTATACTAGCTGATCTGCATTGAACCCATCTAGTCTTTAAGTAAAATCTCTAACATTTGCCGTTTAATTATGGTTGAGATGACAGGCAGTTGGAGGCAATGGAAAGAAACCTGGATCCAGTACCAGACACGTAACCTCTGGCCCAGCTTCCATTGCCGATGACTCACCACGCTGACCCTCCATCTCCTAACAGGCTTCTCAGACAAGATGAGCTCTAAGGCCCCTCCAGTGTTTAAACTACTCCAGGGTCAAAGCTGCCATACACAGCATTTGCCAAGGTTAACGCTTCTGGGATGGTGCCAATGACAAGAAGATGTCTGCTTCCCCACACTGCGCTAAGAATGAACACTTGCTTTGTGGTCTTTTAAACCTGTCTGGACTCTGGCTCACATCTTGACTTTGAACTGGATTTAAGATATCTAACTCCTCATGGTATGATTCCCTTTGTATTATGAGGGTCTTGCATTAATTCATATTAAGCCACTGTTGGCTCACTCCCATTTTTAAATGACCAGTCAAAGCTACGGTTTTTTCTAGTAGCCAGGTATGGATGGGAGAGTTGTACTATGAGGAAACCTGAGTGCCGAAGAATTGATGCTTTTGAATTGTGGTGTTGGAGAAGACTCTTGTCCCTCAGACCGCAAGGAGATCCAACCAGTGTATCCTAAAGGAAATCAGTGCTGAATATATATTGGAAGAACTGATGCTGAAGCTGAAATTCCAACACTTTGGCCACCTGATACAAAGAAAAGACCCTGATGCTGGGAAAGACTGAAGNGGTCACTCAGCTGACAACCTGCATGTATTCGCTTCTATGAAGAAACAGATGGCTCAGTATCATGAACTGTGGTGGATGCACGCTCACCGTGGGCTCCTCTCGGAAACGGTGAGTGCTTTCAGTAAGTCAAAAATGGCTTCTATTAGCTGATGTCAGAAAGGAGGCTAAATTTATCAGGCTGGTTTATTAACAGAAAAACAAAATGCCAGAGAGTTTTATACTAGCTGATCTGCATTGAACCCATCTAGTCTTTAAGTAAAATCTCTAACATTTGCCGTTTAATTATGGTTGAGATGACAGGCAGTTGGAGGCGATGGAAAGAAGCCTGGATCCAGTACCAGACACGTAACCTCTGGCCCAGCTTCCATTGCCGATGACTCACCACGCTGACCCTCCATCTCCTAACAGGCTTCTCAGACAAGATGAGCTCTAAGGCCCCTCCAGTCTTTAAACTACTCCAGGGTCAAAGCTGCCATACACAGCATTTGCCAAGGTTAACGCTTCTGGGATGGTGCCAATGACAAGAAGATGTCTGCTTCCCCACACTGCGCTAAGAATGAACACTTGCTTTGTGGTCTTTTAAACCTGTCTGGACTCTGGCTCACATCTTGACTTTGAACTGGATTTAAGATATCTAACTCCTCATGGTATGATTCCCTTTGTATTATGAGGGTCTTGCATTAATTCATATTAAGCCACTGTTGGCTCACTCCCATTTTTAAATGACCAGTCAAAGCTACGGTTTTTTCTAGTAGCCAGGTATGGATGGGAGAGTTGTACTATGAGGAAACCTGAGTGCCGAAGAATTGATGCTTTTGAATTGTGGTGTTGGAGAAGACTCTTGTCCCTCAGACCGCAAGGAGATCCAACCAGTGTATCCTAAAGGAAATCAGTACCTGGATCCAGTACCAGACACGTAACCTCTGGCCCAGCTTCCATTGCCGATGACTCACCACGCTGACCCTCCATCTCCTAACAGGCTTCTCAGACAAGATGAGCTCTAAGGCCCCTCCAGTCTTTAAACTACTCCAGGGTCAAAGCTGCCATACACAGCATTTGCCAAGGTTAACGCTTCTGGGATGGTGCCAATGACAAGAAGATGTCTGCTTCCCCACACTGCGCTAAGAATGAACACTTGCTTTGTGGTCTTTTAAACCTGTCTGGACTCTGGCTCACATCTTGACTTTGAACTGGATTTAAGATATCTAACTCCTCATGGTATGATTCCCTTTGTATTATGAGGGTCTTGCATTAATTCATACTAAGCCACTGTTGGCTCACTCCCATTTTTAAATGACCAGTCAAAGCTACGGTTTTTTCTAGTAGCCAGGTATGGATGGGAGAGTTGTACTATGAGGAAACCTGAGTGCCGAAGAATTGATGCTTTTGAATTGTGGTGTTGGAGAAGACTCTTGTCCCTCAGACCGCAAGGAGATCCAACCAGTGTATCCTAAAGGAAATCAGTGCTGAATATATATTGGAAGAACTGATGCTGAAGCTGAAATTCCAACACTTTGGCCACCTGATACAAAGAAAAGACCCTGATGCTGGGAAAGACTGAAGGAAGAAGGAGAAGGAGACGACAGAGGACGAGATGGCTGGATGGCATCACTGACTCAACGGACTCGAGTTTGAGCAAGCTCTGGGAATTGGTGATGGACAGGGAGGTCGGGTGTGCTGCAGTCCATGGGTTGCAAAGAGTTGCAACTGAAAGGCTGCAACTGAGCTGAACTGATTATTGATAACAACGGATAACAATAACCGTGATTTCCTACTGAAAACAATCCATAGTACAGCATTGTCATTAAAAATAAATAAGTGCCTCCATATAATGCACACATTTGATTTTCTGATTCTGAGAAGAAAATAAAAACATCCTTGTCCTACTAAAGTACTTATAAAAGAGTAATTTTTTAAAAAATCATGATTTAACAAAATAAAATAATCTCTGTCATTCAAGAGATAAAAGACTATCCCTATGTTGATAAGGAAGGATTTATTAAGGTAGTTGCCTAAGACTGAATACTTATTTGGTCTCGTAAATACCGCATTTAAGACCACTTTTACACACATACACACAGAGACCAGGCTCTAAGATACACTAATCAAGACCTAAATTAAGGGGGAAAAGAAAAATAAAAGCACTAAATTCTTCATTTTCTCAGAAGGCGACTTAGAGGCTGTTACTTTGCTCCTTAACTTGATAGTTAGCATCAACAAAGTTTTAAAGTTCTCCTGGAAAAGATTTTGAAAATCAACTGGTAGAATGAAAAATAAGAGCAGCTACCTTTCAATTGTTGTGAAAAACAAAAGACAAGAGAAATCAAGCATTAACGAAAATGAATCAAGATGACCAAGGGAGACTGTTTATAAGAGAAAAATAAAAGATCTAAACCCCCCACCCCACCCTTTACAAGGCAAAGATTCCCAGAAATCACTACAATAAAAATCTAATATTTTGTTCTTTACAAGAAACATTTAAAAAGTAAAATATCACTAGAAAACAGCAGATACACTAGGCTCTAGAGTATAACACCCTTCCCCTTTTACCCCCTCAAAAGACCCAGGGTAAAAATATGGGTATCAGTTTTATTTGTAGTAACAACTCCATGATAGAAGTGGCAGCATGTTTGTTACAAATCTGTTTTCAACAACTATCAAAGCATCTGGAATCAGGATTCAAGAAACATTTGTTGAGTGCATAAGTTGATAAATTAATAAGACTTAGTTTTGTTAAGAAAAACTTTAAACTGAATAAGGAGAGCAATTTTATATTAATAAAGGTTACAAACAATAGGAAATCTATAATGGTCAGTTAGTTCAGTTCAGTTCAGTTCAGTTGCTCAGTTGTGTCCGACTCTTTGTGACCCCATGAATCGCAGCACGCCAGGCCTCCCTGTTCATCACCAACTCCCGGAGTTCACTCAGACTCA
>SJYT01046835.1:42366-76349 GCA_006410635.1 Cephalophus harveyi
ACCTTAGTCGGCAAAGTAATGTCTCTGCTTTTGAATATGCTATCTAGGTTGGTCATAACTTTCCTTCCAAGAAGTAAGCATCTTTTAATTTCATGGCTGCAATCACCATCTACAGTGATTTTGGAGCCCAAGAAAATAAAGTCTGACACTCCACTGTTTCTCCATCTATTTCCCATGAAGTGATGGGACCGGATGCCATGATCTTCATTTTCTGAATGTTGAGCTTATAATGGTATTAAGCTTTTATTCTTTCAAAATGCCTTAGTAATAACAAATGTGGGTTATTATCCTTACAGTCCCAGGGTTTTCTCTACAGTCTGATCTACGGTGGATACACCATGTCCTCAAGTGACTTTAACAAACTGCTCAACTAAAGCAAACGATGTATACTCAAGAATGAATGGAGAAGAAGGCAGGTGACGGTCATGTAGAAGATGCTGCCAGACCTAGTCCTGCTCTGCAACATCACCTTTCTCGATTTTCCGTGTGCCAGGCTCACCACTCACCTACAGTACCCAATTAAG
Organism: Cephalophus harveyi; assembly: GCA_006410635.1. Lineage (NCBI taxonomy): Eukaryota > Metazoa > Chordata > Mammalia > Artiodactyla > Bovidae > Cephalophus > Cephalophus harveyi. Next base: position 42,891 of record SJYT01046835.1, read on the forward strand.
GCAAACCCATAAGGCAAACCCAGTTCTTCTAGAATCCAACCTCAACTTAGATACGTTGTTGAGTCGGACATGACTGAGCAACTAACATTTCTTCAACTTCACATGGTTAACAAGTATCAGTAGCAGCCTCCCTTGCTTTACCAACAGGTAAATCCCCCTCCCCTTGTCCACACATTTCCCCCATGATCATGGCTCCCCTTCTCTGAACCAGGCTCATGGGCTACTTTGTGAGGGGCCATTTTTCATAAGCCGTTCTACTTCAAATAGGGAAAGCATTAGTCACTTCAGTTGTGTCTGACTCTTTGTGACCCCATGGACTGCAGTCCACTAGCTGTCCGTGGACAGAGGATTGTCCATGAAATTCTCCAGGCAAGAAAATTGGAGTGCGTCGATGTTGGTAGAAACCAACACAATACGATAAAGCAATTACCCTTCAATTAAAAATAAATAAATTAATTAAAAGAAAGAAAACCTGAGTGGGTTGTCATTCCCTTCTCCAGGGGACCTTCCTGGCCCAGGGATCGAACCCAGGTCTCTGGCATCCCATGTGGATTCTCTACTGCTGAGCCACGGGGGCAGCCCCTAAACCACCAGAAAAGCCCTTAAACAGGGAAGCAGAGCATCGTTTTATACAACACCCATTCCCCAGAAAATATCTCAGTTAGATGAATGGAGGTGATTGACAACCACGGGTTCCAGAAAAATGAGAGATTGTTGAAAAATAAAACCACTTAGAGAAATGCAGCAATGATCCAGGCAATAAATAAAGAGGGCATGGACTAGCACAGAATCCTAGGATATGGAGCAGGAACACATCAGAGAGGCTGGACTCGAAACACACTTGTGATTCGACAAGACAAGGAGATTGACGAGGTGTAGAAAGACTCCAAAGTGGCTGCCTTGGGAGTCTCAGTCCATGGTGGCACCATTCATGTGTGCCAGGTCACTTCCGTCGTGTCCAGCTCTTTGCGACCCCATGGACTGTAGCCTGCAGGCTTCTCTGCCCACAGGATTGTTCAGGCAAGAATATTAGAGTGGGCTGCCATTTCCTTCTCCAGGGGATCCTCTTGACCCAGGGATGGAACCTGCGTCTCTTACGCCTCCTGCACTGGCAGACAGCTTCTTTACCACGAGCATCCCCTGAGACAATTCACAGGTAGAAGGAATAGCTTTAGAAAGAAAGCACAGTTTTGAGGGAGAAGATAACAATTTTCCTTCTGATCATCCTAATTTTGATGGACTCACAGAGCCCTACGGATGGGAAATCTAGTAGGTAGTGGAGAGGATTTTAGTTTAGATAGTGCAGCTAATCTGGTCACACTTTGGGCCCTTTTGAGCTGTGGGCAAGAAGTGATCTCTAGAATAATTAGAAGTGACTAGATTTATGGTTGATTAGATCAGAGAGGAAGAGTAAATAAATAATTTTTTTGTCACTGCTGAGTAGTTGTTACATTAGTGGCCATTGGGCTTCCCTGGCGGCTTACATGGTAAAAAATCTGCCTGCAATGCAGATTGCAGAGACCCAGTTTCGACCCCTGGGTCGTGAAGATCCCCTGGAGAAGGGAACAGCTACCCACTCCAGTCTTCTTGCCTGGAGAATCCCATGGACAGAGAGCCTGGCGGGTACAGCCCATGGGGTCACAAAGAGTCAGACATGACTGAGCGACTAACACACACACATACAGTGTCTGTTTAAGGTTCTCAATGGAAACAGATTAGGACAATGACCTGTTGACATGGGTCCCATGTTAGAAGGTAACCCATGCTGTCAAGAAACTAATATCATGTTCAAAATCTTAAAAAAAAAAAAATCTTGGTCACAAGTTACAGAAAACAAAAATACCAGTGCTAGCAACGCAAAAGTGCATTTGGCTGAATTCTGTTATTCATGACTCGAACAAGCATCTTCCCCTCTTTAAATCTCACAAGATTCCTGCTCTAGGTAAGTAGCACTTTCCTCCTACCAAGAGCCTTTTAGGAGCCCTCCATCACACACGTCCAGCGCCAGGGTGACACCGCCACGGATCATCAAGACAGGTTGGCTGGAGAGGGAGATCACTTTTGTCAAGGAAGAAGATTTAAAGGGTCGCAGGATCGTAACTCTTATCCCCTACAGTAAAAACGGCATTGTTGATGATTTAAGAACTTTGGGTGGTGCCATTCAGCCAGGATAATTATAAAGAATACCCCATTGTGGCATATCATTCCGCAGGTCTGTAAATTTCCTGTCCCTCTTCCTGCTTCAGTGCATCTCACACGTCAAAAAACTCACACTGTCTAGAAAATGGAAGACACGCCACGCAAGAGTTATATCAAGAAAGATCTTTTATGTGGAAACACTCCATAAAGTGCTGTCGGAACACGAGGTCTCAGTAGTTATTTTAGCCGATCACAGGACTCTGAGAGTCAGAGGCGGACTCTTGTTCTCTTTCGCTGCACTCTTGGAAATAGCACAACTGAATTCGAAAATAGAGAGGAAAGCATGACCCGGAATTATGACCACTACCCTAGAGCTACTGGAATTACTTCTCACTTCCAATAGGAACAGTAATAAAACCAACTTTTAATTCAGCACGTCTTTTCTACAAACTGTCCATTCTTTTCCAATTTCATCTTTGACCCCAGTTCAGTCCCTTCCTTTGAGGTGCATTCACACCTTCCAAATCACCTTCTTTATCGAGTCGTCTCTTGAGTGTTAGAGTCGTCTCTGTGTTCTTAATGGACTGCACACTGCCGTCGTCTGCTTCACGACTTCTTGTTTGTGGGTTATGCTGCGCTTTCCTCCCTTCTCTGCCTCTCAAAGCTTATCTGGTCTTACAGGAAGAGTTCAAGTCCCACCCTTGTTATGAAGCCTTCCCTGATACTTACTGTTGCTGAAGCATAGTTTTTGTGTCTGGAGACAAAATGCCAGATGCTAAGATGCTTAAAAGCTGGAGACCTAATTGTATAGATGAATTAAGAATAGATACTGCCAACTGTGTTTAATTGTTTAGTCCTAGCTTGGGTTTTGATGGTGTTTTATTAGTCCTTTCAAACGATTCTCTTTGCAAGCAGCATAATTCAAAAGAAAGGACAAATGCCGAACACTTAATTTGTGTCCCTTAAAAAATAACTGCCTGACTTGACCTGGGCTTTTATTGTTGTTGCCACAAAACTCGTTTGTCTTGGGTTTTGTTGGTTTTGTTGTTGCTGGTGGTCGTGGTGGTGGTTTTAATGTTTTAAGCAAAGAATCTTTTTGCTTATACTTCAGAGTGTCTTCCAAAGCACGACACTACCCAGATGCAAGGTCGCAAAGAGTCGGACACGACTGAGCGACTGAACTGAACTGAACTGAAGACCAGATCATTCTATATCTGTAGGTAAGAGCTTTGCATTATCTGGAAATTGTAAGTCACTGAACAAAAATGAAGAATGGGTCTCTCCATTTAATGGTTGAAATTAATTCCCTCATTAAAATAGGAAAAGAAGCAACTTGATACAACTTCCTCTTCTAATCTAATCATATTCTCTTGTGTTCATTTCCAGCACTTTGGTGCTTAAATAACTGAATGAATGGACATGATGAATGATCTTTAGCAAATGAATAAATTCTTTCCTTAATAGTTTAGACTGCAGGTTGGGTCTGGCTAGTGTTTCATTCTCTGTGATGTTCTGAGGAACCTATGTGATCTCCGAGGAGATAAAATATCTGGTATCATATAAATAGGTAGGATGTCATCCTGAGAGGGGCACCACGCAGGAGATTCGCAGTTTGTCAATTTAAGTAAGCTGGAACTACACTTCTCAGGATTCCCTTCTCTGCTGAGTTCTGAACTGGGAACAGAGCAGAAGAGACAACTTGTACAGGGTTTGGAATGGAACCGTGAAACCGCGGCCACATTTGTCTTTGACCACAACAGCCTTGGGGGGTACCAGGTGTGGCTGGAGGCCACCTGTTATGCAAGGGGGCTCAGCTGGTTGGCTAGGGAACCAAATACGTGTAGCCCCTTCTCTCCTTTCTGCTCTCCTCCACCAGCTTGTCCCACACCTGGGGCCAGGGCATCTCAAGCTCCATAAAGAATGGTTCCAGCCTCTCCCACAAATCACTCCCATCATCAGTGATGGAGGCTGGGAACTGGTGGAAGTCGCAAGTGGGTTCCATCGTTCTTTGGGGGACCTGGCCCAGCCTGCGGAGTTCTGGTTTGTCCGAGCTCCTCTGCACACCCATCTTTACTTCCTGACCACCTGCCCTGTGGGTTTCAGCACCAGACCCTGAAACCACAGCCCGAGATCAACCTCTGAGCGAGCTACCACCCCTGGTGGGGGTGCTTCTCTGGTCCAAGGCTGAGGACCGCACACTGCCGTCGTCTGCTCCATGACTTCTTGTTCGCGGGTTATGCTGCGCTTTCCTCCCTTCTCCGCCTCTCAAAGCTTATCTGGTCTTACAGGAAGAGTTCAAGTCCCACCCTTGCTATGAAGCCTTCTCTGATACTCACTGTTGCAGTATCTCTCTTCCAGCACTTAATGTATTCTGCCTGCAGTGGCACTTCTGCATATCTCTGTCTCCCCATGTAAATTCCTTGGGGGCAGAAATGATGTTTCACTCATGTTTGTATCCCCAAAGCAACGATCCCAGTGCCCTGTGTAGAAACGTAGTTCAACAAATGTCTGTTGGCTCAGTGTGCTTTATCCTCTGGCCTTTTGGGGCACTGCTTGGGTTGTCACCATGACAGTATCTAAAAGACAACTTTACCTTCCGGGCTCTCTGCTCCTGTTTTATCTGTTTTTATGATGTGTTCATACATAGCTCCTGTTTTATGCCAGAAGCCAAGCACTTTGGTGATACATCTGTAGTTAGGTTAAATGTTTGACTTTTTTTTTTTTTTCCAAGTGAAAAGGTCCTCACCAGATGTGTTAAGAGTTTTCTTGTGAAATCTTATCATGAAAAAAGATAAGTCAATAATTGAATCCAATTAAGGTACCATGTATTTACTATGGTAGAGTACCCAGCTCATAGCAAACTCGCAGGAACTGTGGGTTGAATGATGGAGGAAAAAAATTGATGGATTCATTAATCAATAAAAACCTAACCAAGGAACAAAGCTATCAGATACATATATAACATTGCCATTTTTAATGACAAGACTGGAGAATTTTTCAAAAAAACATGGGTAACTTCTCTATAGTCATAGCAGCAGGTAGGAGCTTCCTCTTCTTTAAATTGCATTAGCTCTTCACCCTTGATTAGAGTTTATTCTAAGCTATAGTTAATAATTATAATTTATGTTTTACACAAAATATTGTTTAACTTTTTAAAAAATAAAGAATACCATGGAACACTAGAGTGATGTGTCTAAGAAACTCTTCTCACGTGGATCTGATCTATTTTCAGATTTTAGTTTTTTAAATATTAATTAAGAAGTTATTTTTTTATTTCTGTAAGTAAACTGTTAGAATAAACCTTCCTTAGGAAAAACTAGGGTGGGTTTTTCTGGGTTTGTGAAAAGAAAAAAAAGACGCCAGGCTCCTCTGTCCTCCACTGTCTCTTGGAGTTTGCTCAAATTCATGTCCAATGAGTCAGTGATGCCATCCAGCTGTCTCATCTTCTGTCATCCCCTTCTCCTCTTACCTTCAATCTTTCCCAGAATCCGGGTCTTTTCCAATGAGCTGGCTCTTCACATCAGGTGGCCAAAGTATTGGCGCCTCAGCATCAGTCCTTCCAATGAATATTCAGGGTTGATTTCCTTTAGGATGGACTGGTCTGACCTCCTTGCAGTCCCAGGGACTCTCAAGAGTCTTCCCCAGCATCACAGTCTGAAAGCATCAATTCATCAGTGCTCAGTCTTCTTCATGGTCCAACTCTCACATCCACAAAGAGTAGGAGGGCTCGACTGACTGGTCCATAGACCAAATCCAACACTTTGGCTATTTTACACAGCCTGTGATTGAAGAGTGATATTTATGTTTTTAAATGGTTGGAAAAAAGAGGAAGACGATCTCTTGATATACGAAAATCATGTGAAATCCCAATTTCAATCATGCTCATTTATTCTCATATTGTCTGCAGCTGCTTTCACGCTACAAGAACAGACCTGAGTAGCTGTGACAGAGGCCGCATGGTCCACAAAGCCAGAAACATTTACTAGGCTGTGCTTTAAAGAAAAAAAGTTTTCCAACCCCTGGCTTGGAGCAAGGAAAAATAAGATTAAAGACATAGATTTTTATTGACTTTTTAGGAAATGGGCTCCCCTGTGCCCTACAATGAAACAGAGACGAGTGTCCTGCAAACAGAACCTGCACGCGGCTCATATGAGCATCTGTAAAATTAGCATTTTACAATGTGCGCTCTATGGAAATTAAGTTCCAAGGAGTGATAAAGGCTGTCTGACATGAAGAAAGGACATTCTGTGGACAAACAATAATTCCCAGAGATGCCAAATGATGTTTCAAGGATTTAGCATCGTTCATGCTTTCGAATTTGCAAATATTTCTCAAACATGTTCTACCGTGACTTTTTTTTCCTACTCTACCCTACTCTCCAACACAGGGTACCAAATAGGGCTATTAAGTCTTGAAATAGACTTTGGGGAGCCCTCTCTCAGTGCAAGAAGATGGTGATGATGTATACTGTTGTTTAGTCGCTCAGTCATGTCTGTTTCTTTGTGACCCCGTGGACTGTAGCCTGCCAGACTCCTCTGCCCACGGGATTTCTGAGGCAAGAGTTCTGGAATGGATTGCCATTTCCTTTTCCAGGGGATTTTTCCCGACCCAGGGATCGAACCCGCGTCTCCTGCTTGGCAGGCTAATTCTTTACCACTGAGCCACAGGGAAGCCTGGTGATGATGTATAACCTTCATTAAATACTCACTGAATTATCTGAAAATTCAACCACAAAACCAGGTAAGACATGAGAATGTGTCATCTCAAAAGTTGCATACTGACGTTCACATTGCCAACACGTATCATATACTTCCTGATGACCTTCAAGAAACAAATTCCTGGCATAGAAATGCAGCTTCTGAAGGCAGAGAAAGTCTGCAAGCATCAGTGCGCCTGTTTAAAGCAGACCAAAGGGGTTTAATGTAGCAGAAAGCCAAGGTAGCTAGGTTATCAAGCACCACAGATTGCACTCGGAGCCTCTAATCAGCAGGACCACTTGGAAAAACAAACAGCCTGCAAGGGATAATCGCTGCTTGGAAGTCAAGTTATGCAAAATACATTTCCTTTGTGTGCATACCAGGAGTCCTTGGGTTGGCTGCCAGGAAGGAGAGCCATGGAGGCTGATAGAATTATTTCCCTGACTTCTACAGTTTGGGGTTACTCCTAAAACTTTAACTTCCTTCCTTGATTTTATATCATGGAGCAAGCGCTGACAGATCAGGAAATAATGCACCACCAAATAAATAAATACATAAGAAGTACTGCCAGTTTGTCGAATGGCTTACTGGTGTTTAGTGTTTTCACTAGTTTGCAACATACAATACTTGTCCCAGTATTTTAGTTCACCCTCCCAATGTATGTTAGTTGTTCAGTCATGTCCGACTCTTTGCGACCCCCTGAACTGTACAGCCCACCAAGCTCCTCTCTCCGTGCAATTCTCCAGACAATAATACAGGAGTGCATTGCCATTTCTTTCTCCAGGGGATCTTCCCAACCCAGGGATTGAACCCAGGTCTCCTGCATTACTGCAGATTCTTCACTGTCTGAGCCACCATGGAAGGCCGATATTATTTCTTTGGGAATGTATATCATATTCCCAAAGAAACAATCATATGTCCAGAAAGCACTGACTTCAGTATTTTTGCAATGGTGCATTACATGATACACGAGTCTTCTTTCCTCCTCAAATGTTTATCTACAAGCCACAGGGTGTCCAGGCACTTCTGGAGAATCACTGAGGGTGTGGGTAGACACAGGAGATCTGAGCTTCTATAGCCGAGGTGACCCACAGAGGGTCTAGTTACAGCCCTTCAATATATCCCATGATTTCTCTACAATTTTCAATTTCCTCGAAGAGCTTTGCAGCTTTATCGAAACAGAAAAAAGATCTGAAAACAAAGACTTTCCTCATGAAAAAAACAATGAGGGAATAAAACTATACTTATTTTAGGACTATAGTGAGAATTAAGGGAATTTTTAAAATATGTATCTCTGTGTGTATGGACTGGGGAGGAGGAAAATGGTTTGAAAAAGTGCCTGGCCCAAAGGAAGCAGCATAGCAGGGTTATCTATTATCATCACCATCACCGGAGAAATTTTCACTAAGACAAAACAAATTTCCATGAAATAACAGAATAAAATGATCTGCTTGGTATTTTTTGATGCGTATGTTGTGATTAATATTCTTAAAATACACCAAAAATGTAAAAGCGACAAAATGTGTTATCATACGTGCTATCCTTTTATTCATTTTTCACATAAAATCCAAGAGTACTGTTTGCTAAGATACGTAAAGACAATGATCAACAGAAAACTCTAGAAGAAAGCAGGAGGTATGCTGTTTGCCCTCATATTCTGGTGATGGTCTGGCACAAACACTGATTTTTACTTGGCATCCAACTCATCATCAGCTCATGTGATCTGAATATTGACTCATGAGTGAGCCAACCACTCTGTTAATTTGGGGTAAAATTACAAAGATGGAAGAGAAACCGAAAATTAAGCCCCAGAGCATCACTGAGAAGAGTCACGGGTTTTATTGATAAGACTTTAAGAAGAGTGCAAATGAATCTTGTATCCTGTTAGGAAAGGCAAGCAAAGAAAGTACCAAAAATAAAGAACCTAACATGTGCTTGGCATTCTCTATTTATTTAAAATTCCCTATCCATGTGGATTATGATATCAGTATTACTCCCATTTTTGACTTTCAGTAGACCCGAGTTGCCTGGGTTTTGCCCGCAGCCCCCCTAGATTATAATACTTGGTGTCACTCTGTTTGTGGTTAACTTTTGGGCTCACCCTATCATACTTAGTGATGCCCAGAGCCCGATGCTTCCTCTTTGCCTTGTCCTCACACAGAAAGAAAGTTCATCTCGGAAGGCATTTGTCACTGCTCCAGTCACGTCCAGATGTATCATTTAGTCAAGAATGTTTAATAGGAAGCCAGGCACTGCTGCAGACTCTGGAGATACAGCAGTGAGCAGACAAATACCTCCCCCCCGCCACCCCGCCTTAGAACTTGCATGCCATGGAAAGGAGACAGAAAATAAACAAGACGAAAAAATAAGAGATAAGTGTGTTAAAAGAAAGGGAACTGAGATTGCTGAGATGGATAGAAGGATAGCTTACGACTTTAGAATGAGGGCTGGGGAAGTCTCACCAAGAGGATGATGTTTAAGTCAAAGCCTTCAAGAGGTCAGAGAGAAGAGCCTCGTACGCAGAGAGACAACAAGCAGGTGCAAAGGTCCTGGGGTGAGAAGACGCTCCAGGGGCATCGGTGTGCCCTAAAAAGAGCACGAAGCCCTCTGCATCTGGACCGGAGTGAGCAGGAGGCCGAGCAATGGAAAGTGAGACCAGAGAGCTCATGGCGCAGGAAAGCAAAAGGCGGCAGCGGCAGGTTCACTGAAGCCATGTGACCGCTTCGCTTTGAGTGGAAAAATTGAAAGTGTTAAGCCGCTGACGTCATCTGACTTACATTTTAACAGGATATCCTGGCAGTGGAGACGTGACTTCGGGTGCAATGGCAGAAACAGGGACACCAGGCAAACCAGCAAGAGGCAGTGACAGCAGTCCTGGGAAGGAACGATAGCGCCGTGAGCGAGCTGGCTATGGACTAGCCAGACTCTGATGAAGGCAGCAAGAAGCAGCCCAGCTACCGTAAGGCGGCAAGGAAGCCCGCGGCCCAGGCCTCAGTCCCGCCCGGGCACCCACGTTGCGCTGGAGCCCCCTTGACCTACAGAGCGTCCTGCTGATGCCCTGCCCTCTCGCCTTAGCAGATGCCCACCCGCAGTCACCCAGCAGGACTCAACCCTGAGGTCTCCTCACCCAAGGAGCCTGGCGTGTAAAGCCCTCATCACACTATTTCCTTATGTATTCGTTTTTCCCTACTAAACGCGGGGCTGCTGGAACCTAGGATCCAAGTCCTGCTGGAGGTTATAACCTAGTGTTGCGAAGAGTGTCTGGCATAAAATGAGGGCTCATAAACCCATGTTTAATGAATAAATACAATCACATCTTTATTCAGCTTGTTAATTTCTTGAGTTGCTCTTGCCTCATTTGAAAAATGGAAGAGCAACCTCCTGGCTATGAGGAAGTGATGAAATGCTCAGCATGGTTCCTGGCAGAGAAGAGCCACGTGGATGTTCCTGGAACCCACAGATTTTTGGTGTGCCCACCTAAAGTAGCCTTTAATATTTTTGCTGACTTTCTCTAGCTGTTGAAAACCAACTTTTCTGCTTTTAAAGTGGCCTTCACTTTTTTAAAAAATATTTTCTCTCCCTTCTAAAATATTAGTCAAAGGAAAGAAAACAACTTTGAATTCAGCAAGAAACAAACCAAACTTTTGCAAAAGTTTTGCTTATTTACACAAAAACAGTTCTGTGAATCCCTCCAAGGGAGACTGGGTGCTGACCCAGTCTTGTTTGCCTTCCTATTCAGTATTCTTCACTATGGCTCTCCCTCGTGGCCTTAAAAGGAACTACCCTACCGCACAGAGGACCCTGCTGGTCACGTTTACTCAGGGTTTCTGGTCTAAAGGAAGAGTGATACTGAAATAAGACAAAAACTTTTTTTTTTTTTTCATTTTTATTTTGACAGCTTAACTTTTTGAGGACTTTTTTTTTTTCCCTCTTCTAAAGAAGTATCACGTAGAAAAAAAAGCAAACTGAATGCTTAACAGAAAAAAAATATTATAATACTTCTTGAAAGGAACCAAAATGACATTATTTTAAATAAAAGTGACTTCCAGTTACTGGAGACATCATATATGGGCTGAACAGCCCTGAAATGAATTAATTTTTTTTCTTATTTACTCCCCTGTAGTAGTCAAGGAAAAGGGTACTGGTGTTATCTCCATTTTGCATTTAAGGCCTCTGAGTCTCAGTGTGATTAACTGGAATTTGCCTAAGATAATAAGTGGCAGGGCCTCTATGCCAATGACCACGCGATACTCATTTCCCTCTAGAAGTGTCTATTCTTCTTCCCTTTTGCCACACTGCATGCCTGTAGGATCTTACCACCCCGACCAGGGATCAAACCTGTGCCCTTGCATTGGAAGGTGGCGTCTTAACCACTGGGCCACCAGGGAAGTCCTAACTGTTCATTTTTATATTCCCATCTCCTGAGTCTTATTTCAGGCCCTTACCATCTCACTCTCCAACTGTTGCAGCGAGTCACTTAGCCAGAGCAAAGGAGGAACAAAGGTCTAGAAATCTCTTTTCTTTTGTTCATTTTGAAGATCATGCTAGAACCATCTCCTGCAATCTTGATCTGATACCTTCCCTAGTCATAAAACACTGATCACTCTCACCGCACAGAACACAGGTCAACCTTCTTTGACATCCCAGCATCTTCTCCTGTGCCTTGGCCTACTTATCTGGTCTTTTCATCACTGGCCCTTCCGCTCAAGGCTGCAGCATGTAATTCAGCGTTGAGAGCCTGCCTGATCCTGTGCAGTGACCTGCTTTAAAGGGCCCAAATGCTGGCCCATTTTTGAATCATCCCTTGGGCTCTCCAACTCCATTTCCATTTCATCTTTCTTGAATGCCTTCCACCATCATTTGTCTACTGAGATCTTATCAAATTCAAATGACTGCTCATCGTATTCATCTTTGATTACGTCTTTCCCAATCACCTTGGTCAGAAGCAGTTTCTCTTTTTCAGCATTCAGATAAAGTTTATTTTGAACCGTGCATATGGTGTTATTCTCATATTGCTTTGGATAGTAATCTGTCTAATCTCTTCTACTATATTTCAATCATCGTGAAGAGTCAGGATAGGTTAGGCTATGGGACATTACCAACAATGACAAAAATTCAGTGGGTGCAAATGCAAATGTATAATTCTATCAGCTCTGAACTTGGCTTCCACAGCATCATCCTCTGCCCTGTGGAAAGCGGCCAGTTACAATAGCAAAGGGAATAGGAAGGTAAGCTGAACACAGGTGTCAGAGCTTCTCCCAGAAGTGGCACATCACACACATTTTAGCTGCTCTCAGCTTACATGCAGACAAGGTAATTGGTCAAGGGTAACTTCAAGAAGGGCTTCCCTGGTAGCTCAGCCGGTGAAGAATCCACCTGCCATGTAGGAGAGACCCTGGTTCAATCCCTGGGTCTGGGAGATCCCTTGGAGAAGGCAGCTCACTCCAGTATTCTTGCCTGGAGAATTCCATGGATGGAGGAGCCTGGCGGCCTACAGTCCATGGAGTCACAAAAGAGTCAGACACCACTTAGCAACTAAACAACAACAACAACTTCAAGAAGAGGATGGATGTAGAAAGTACAGATGCACACAGAGGAGAAAATAAATTGTGAATTTCATAGCAACATTTTTGATGTTCAAACAATATTTCCTGCGAGATTTCTCCAAGCCAGAAGGATGGATGTACTCTGTTCAAGCTGTGTAATTTGACTTTTAGAACTATGTTTTTTGATTTGCCTTTGACTGTGTGGATCACAATAAACTGTGGAAAATTCTGAGAGAGATGGGAATACCAGACCACGTAACCTGCCCCTTGAGAAATCTGTGTGCAGGTCAGGAAGTAACAGTTAGAACTGGACATGGAACAACAGAATGGTTCCAATAGGAAAAGGAGTACGTCAAGGCTGTATATTGTCACCCTGCTTATTTAACTTATATGCAGAGTACATAATGGGAGACGCTGGACTGGAGGAAACACAAGCTGGAATCAAGATTGCCGGGAGAAATATCAATAACCTCAGATATGCAGATGACACCACCCTTATGGCCGAAAGTGAAGAGGAACTAAAGAGCCTCTTGATGAAAGTGAAAGAGGAGAGTGAAAAAGTTGGCTTAAAGCTCAACATTCAGAAAACTAAGATCATGGCATCTGGTCCCATCACTTCATGGGAACTATATGGGGAAACAGTGGAAACAGTGTCAGACTTTATTTTATTGGGCTCCAAAATCACTGGAGATGGTGACTGCAGCCATGAAATTAAAAGACACTCCTTGGAAGAAAAGTTATGAACAACCTAGATAGCATATTCAAAAGCAGAGACATTACTTTGCCGACTAAGGTCCATCTAATCAAGGCTATGGTTTTTCCAGTAGTCATGTATGGATGTGAGAGTTGGACTGTGAAGAAGGCTGAGTGCTGAAGAATTGATGCTTTTGAACTGTGGTGTTGAAAAAGACTCTTGAGAGTCCCTTGGACTGCAAGGAGATCCAACCAGTCCATTCTGAAGGAGATCAGCCCTGGGATTTCTTTGGAAGGAATAATGCTAAAGCTGAAACTCCAGTACTTTGGCCACCTCATGCGAAGAGTTGACTCATTGGAAAAGACTTTGATGCTGGGAGGGATTGGGGGCAGGAGGAGAAGGGGACGACCGAGGATGAGATGACTAGATGGCATCATGGACTCAATGGACGTGAATCTGAGTGAACTCCGGGAGTTGGTGATGGACAGGGAGGCCTGGCGTGCGGTGATTCATGGGGTCGCAAAGAGTCGGACACGACTGAGTGACTGAACTGAACTGAATGTCCTTCCACTACAAATGACACAAAGAAAGTGTCAGACCACTAGCAGTGAGAAGCTTCTGTGTCTGTTGGAACCTGGGGGCTGAATGGTGCTCCAAGCCTAAATTATTTGAAGCACAGCTGTCAGGCATGACGGGATGGACATTGGTGGTAGTATGAACATTACATAGCTCTCAGCAAGAGACATTTAATGCAGGGGATGTGGACTATCGCAGGAATCATGGGAAGGAGAGTTTTCTTGCTTTTCTCAGCAGATTAGGGGGAGGGTCTCAAGCATTTTTACCCTAAGAATGCCCTGGAGTGCACCCCCAGTGATACAGGGTATCATCTGCTTACCTCCACAATTTGCAGTAACCCCCAAAGAGCCAATATATTTAGAATTATAGGCGTCAAGGAGAGAAAAGAGGGCTGATCCAAGGAGATATTGATGAAAATCAGGCTCTACTACAAAGCCACAGTCATCAAGACAGTATGGTACTGGCACAAAGACAGAAGTATAGATCAATGGAACAAAATAGAAAGCCCAGAGATAAATCCACACCCCTATGGACACCTTATCTTTGACAAAGGAGGCAAGAATATACAATGGATTAAAGACAATCTCTTTAACAAGTGGTGCTGGGAAAACTGGTCAACCACTTGTAAAAGAATGAAACTGGAACACTTTCTAACACCATACACAAAAATAAACTCAAAATGGATTAAAGATCTAAACATAAGACCAGAAACTATAAAACTCCTAGAGGAGAACATAGGCAAAACACTCTCCGACATACATCACAGCAGGATCCTCTATGACCCACCTCCCAGAATATTGGAAATAAAAGCAAAAATAAACAAATGGGACCTAATTAAACTTAAAAGCTTCTGCACAACAAAGGAAACTATAAGCAAGGTGAAAAGACAACCTTCAGAATGGGAGAAAATAATAGGAAATGAAGCAACTGACAAACAACTAATCTCAAAAATATACAAGCAACTCCTGCAGCTTAATTCCAGAAAAATAAACGACCCAATCAAAAAATGGGCCATTTTTTGGCCTTCTTTATATCACACGTTACATTATCCACATCTTTGGAAACAACTGTCCCCAATCACAAATACTTGGAGGTCATAAGATTCTATTTTCCTTAGAGAGACCCACAAGCCCAGCTATCTCCCTAGCCTAGTGAACTTTAAAGCACCAGAAAGTTCACATTTCTAGCCACTGTCTGAGAAGGTAAATCTTACAGTTACAAGCCACGGGGACATTGGTTCTTGGTTGCTTGCTCCTATATTTGGCTAGAATGAAGGTTTGATTCAGGCAATTATCCTCCTGGAAAATGACTGTTCTACTATACCAAATTATAATAAAATACATTTCTAAAACTTAACAGTGAGACCTAGGCAATGTCGTTTTTCAATTCGGCTAGTGATTTTTTTCATAAACAAAACTCATTAAAGTAGGAAAAATATGTAACCGTGAATATATAATAAAGCAGTTGGAGTTCTTCCATGGAGAAGAATTTGTTTTTCTTACAGTGGACTAGATGTTAATTCCCAAGGGAATCATTTGGAAATTTAAAACAGGAGGTGACAGATTGTCCCCACCGGCTCAGAGAGGTAATTTGGCTAATATAATTGTGTTAATGAAGTTGGAATTTCACCCAGAAATAATAGCTCAGCTCTGCCAGGGATTGATAGGATTTTTTTTTTTTTATTTCAAAAGGTCAGGCTAAGGTTTTTTTTTTCCTATAAAACAGTATTTCTCAAACTGTACTCCTTGAAACAGTATTGTCCCACAAACTATTAATAAAAATTCTCTGAGAAAGGAATGTTAATGAACATTACATGGGAAATATTCAAATGTATTCTAAATACCATATCATCTCCTGTTCCATCTGATATTAGCATACTAAGATTCAGAAGTCTTGCAGGAAAGGAACCTGCTTAACATCGTTTAACCAAGTGATTTAAAAAATTATAGGGAGCACATTATAGCATCTCTGGGAACTAATAATTCTCTGGATGTACTGAAAGATTCAGTTCAGTTCAGTTCAGTTCAGTCGCTCAATCGTGTCCGACTCTTTGAGACCCCATGAATCGCAGCACGCCAGGCTTCCCTGTCCATCACCAACTCCCGGAGTTCACTCAGACTCATGTCTATCGAGTCAGTGATGCCATCCATCCATCTCATCCTCTGTCATCCCCTTCTCCTCCTGCCCCCAATCCCTCCCAGCATCAGAGTCTTTTCCAATGAGTCAACTCTTCGCATGAGGTGGCCAAAGTACTGGAGTTTCAGCTTTAGCATCATTCCTTCCAAAGTAATCCCAGCGCTGATCTCCTTCAAAATGGACTGGTTGGATCTCCTTGCAGTCCAAGGGACTCTCAAGAGTCTTCTCCAACACCACAGTTCAAAAGCATCAATTCTTTGGCGCTCAACTTTCTTCACAGTCCAACTCTCACATCCATACATGACCACAGGAAAAACCATAGCCTTGACTAGACGGACCTTAGTCAGCAAAGTAATGTTTCTGCTTTTGAATATGCTATCTAGATTGGTCATAACTTTTCTTCCAAGGAGTAAGCGTCTTTTAATTTCATGGCTGTAATCACCATCTGCAGTGATTTTGGAGCCCCCCCAAATAAAGTCTGACACTGTTTCCACTGTTTCCCCATCTATTTCCCATGAAGTGATGGGACCGGATGCCATGATCTTTGCTTTCTGAATGTTGAGCTTTAAAGATTAAATCTGTGTAAATACTAAAGGATGGTCAGCAGGGTAGAGCCAATCCTCAAAACTGTCTCAAGTCCCCAGGGAATTCAGATTATGTAACCAAAGATATCCTAGTTGGTAGAGACACAATTTGGAGCAAGCAATATTCCACATGATATCAGGTATGAAATGGTTATATAGAAATGCTCCTAAATTATTCCTGAGGCACTGCAAGTAGGAAGCTATTGGTGTCACATGGGAAGTTTCATTGGACTACACAAGGGGTGAATTCATTTTCAACTTCCATTGCAATTTGCAAGTTGTTCTTCCAACCAAAGGAGACTCACATCCTTTGCTATTACACCTAACTCCCAGCCTCAGTTCTATAGTGTACAGAATGATGGTCTGAGAGGAAGAGCATAGTTGGAGAGCACAAGGATCAGAGATACCAACATCTACCACACACATCACAAAGCCATTCCTCTAGTTACTAGATCTGTGATTAGCAATCAGAGAACCAGTAACCTCAACTGATTGCAGTCTTCATCTCTGCTGGCTTCTGTGGTTCAGAACTGTCACCCTTTCTGTCCTAAGTAGGCCATGTGGGCTTCTGCTATGTTAAGTACAGATTTTTAAAGCTCTCTCATCTGGTGTCCTGAGAGTTCCATAGACTCTTTTGAACTGAGAACACAAATGCTTCCTCCAAGGAGCCCTCTTACTGGCTGCAGAGGGACAGATTCAAGTGTGTGTAACATCTTCTGTATTATGCCTGCAATCACAAAATCACGACTTCATCATACCCTAAGCATCTTCAGTGCTGCTTCATGAAACCTGAATCCCATTGTCTTCCATTCCCATTACCCATAAGATATATCTAAATTTCTGAACTTCTCTGGAAGTCACAGTTCAAGAATGAAAAAAAAAAAGAAAGTGAAAGTGTTAGTGACTCAGTCCTGTTCGACTGTTTGCGACCCCATGGGCTGTAGCCTGCCAGGCTGTCCATGGAATTCTCCAGGCAAGAATACTGGAGTGGGTAGCCATTCCCTTCTCCGGGGGATCTTCTCTACCCAGGGATCAAATCTGGGTCTCCTGCATTACCATCTGAGCCACCAGGGAAGACCTAAACAGTTCAAAAGAGGTTACTATTACTGTTGTTTCCAGATTCTTTGGTCCCTATATATATTACTGGGTACAAACAATCACTTGAGGGAATTACACATTTCACACATAGCATTCAGACAAGTCTCAGTTCCAGACCATTTACGACTCTTTATATGTATATGATTTTCATTTCTGTGTACAGGTTCTGTTATTCTTAACAAAAGTGTTATACTGAGATGCTTGTATAGGCTGACTACTTCCTTGATCAACAGCAACAATAATCTGAGTCACTTTGTAGAATATTCTTTGGGCATACTGGACATCATACCATACAACCACAAGTTCACTGTTTTTGTGTTTTTTCACCCTGGGGCATTCCCACCCACACAAATGTACTTTTATCTTTCAGATCAAAATACAGTATCAGTGACACCAATTGGCACCTGTAAGCTTTAGCAATATTCACATTTCAATTTCTCCTTTCTCCTGTTAGCACAGGGTGTCCACCTTAACAATTCACCTTTTTCTAAACAACACTAATTTTTTACTACCCTCGTGGAACCTGAAGATTTTCTCTCCTGGCCACTTGAACCTGAACTTTTCTTCCTAGATCTCAAGTTTTCATTCACATGTGAAGCTACTGTCTTTGCTTAAAGGCTTCTTTCTCTTATTCAAGGCAATGGCCAGACTCTCTCAAGGTTTCTATTACTGAAAAGACCACCAGCTTTTGAGCTGAAAATTCTAACTGGAAACAAGAATGCATTTACAACACTTAGACCAAATTCTTGACAAATAATTTAAATATAGTTGATTGACTTTTCAAAGACTGCAAATAATTACTAAATGATATCTTTATACTTTGGCAATAATATGTTGCTCCTAAAATTTTTTATAAAATATTATTGTGCTAAATATAACAGGAATTCCTTAATGATTTTACTTATGTTGTAGTCACACATGTAATAATTATTTATTATTTTAAACATATAACTTTATAATATTTTAAATAATTATTTTATCTATTATTACACATATCCAAACTGTATTTACTGCTATACTCTCTTTTAAGACAAACAGCTCCACAAAACACAAATCTCTGATGTAACTTTTTCTCACATAGCAACCTTATTAGCAACAACTATACATTTAGATTCAACTTCTTTCAAGTCCAAAACTATTTCCACATCATGGGGCAAATCCATTTGGAAGTTATTACTTCTCTAACACTGGAGTAGCATTTAGTGAACCCAAACAATAATGTTTCAGGCACCGGGAAATGGCTTAATAACTGCCATTCTTATAGGACAAAGAGGACTTCTATAGTTTAAAAAGCTTCTATGGGTTAAAAAAAATAACTTCCCATCTCCAGTTTTGGGAAAAGGATGACATACCCTTCCCTTGGGCACTGATATGCCTTTTCCTATGGAAGTGAGTTGGCCAACTCTGCTTTTCTTCAGACCCCAGAGTCCTCCTCCAGCCTAAATTGCCAGCCACATTGGAGAAGGGGAGAGAAAGCACAGAGAAATACTGGGACATGACTGGAGAACACAGAAGATAAGTTGCCTCTTGGGCTCCCCAGGTGGTCTGGTGGTAAAGAATCCACCTGCCAATTTAAGGACACCAGTTTAATCCCTGATCTGGGAAGATCCCACATGCCATGGGGCAAGTAAGCCCATGCACCACCACACCTGTGCCAGAGCCCGTGAAACACAACTACTGAAGCCCACACGCCTAGAGTCTATGCTTTCTAGAGAGAGCCAGGGCAGCAACCAAGACTGATGGCGGCCCAAAATTAAGTAAATAAATAAATCTTTTTTAATTTTTTTAATATAAATTTATTTATTTTAATTGGAGGTTAATTACTTTACAATATTGTATTGGTTTTGCCATACATCAACATGAATCCGCCACAGGTATACACGTGTTCCCCATCCTGAACCCCCCTCTCCCTTCTCTCTCCCCGTACCATCCCTCTGGGTCGTCCCAGTGCACCAGCCCCAAGCATCCAGTATCATGCATCGAACCTGGACTGGCGATTTCTTTCATATATGATATTATACATGTTTCAATGCCATTCTCCCAAATCATCCACCCTCACCCTTCCCCACATAGTCCAAAAGACTGTTCTATACATCCTTGTCTCTTTTGCTGTCTCGCATACAGGGTTATCGTTACCATCTTTCTAAATTCCATATATAGGCGCTAGTATACAAAGGCACCCCACTCCAGTACTCTTGCCTGGAAAGTCCCATGGATGGAGGAGCCTGGTAGGCTGCAGTCCATGGGGTCGCTAAAAGTCGGCACGACTGAGTGACTTCACTTTCGCTTTTCACTTTCATGCATTGGAGAAGGCAATGGCAACCCACTCCAGTATTCTTGCCTGGAGAATCCCAGAGACAGAGGAGCCTAGTGGGCTGCTGTCCACACAGAGTTGGACACGACTGAAGCAACTTAGCAGTAGCAGCAGCATACTGTATTGGTGTTTTTCTTTCTGGCTTACTTCACTCTGTATAATCGGCTCCAGTTTCATCCATCTCATTAGAACTGATTCAAATGTATTCTTTTTAATGGCTGAGTAATACTCCATTGTGTATATGTACCACAGCTTTTTTATCCATTCATCTTTGGCCCATTTTTTGATTTGGTCGTTTATTTTTCTGGAATTAAGCTGCAGGAGTTGCTTGTATATTTTCGAGATTAGCTGTTTGTCAATTGCTTCATTTGCTATTATTTTCTCCCATTCTGAAGGCTGTCTTTTCACCTTGCTTATAGTTTCCTTTGTTGTGCAGAAGCTTTTAAGTTTAATTAGGTCCCATTTGTTTATTTTTGCTTTTATTTCCAATATTCTAGGAGGTAGGTCATAGAGGATCCTGCTGTGATGTATGTCAGAGAGTGTTTTGCCTATGTTCTCCTCTAGGAGTTTATAGTTTCTGGTCTTACATTTAGATCTTTAATCCATTTTGAGTTTATTTTTGTTATGGTGTTAGAAAGAGTTTTTTTTGTTTTTGCACCAAGGCCAAGGAAATCAGCCATTAGGGGAGGGGAGCAGCAGGTAATGATATTAGGAGAGGGTAGTCAGGGTAGAAGCCCTAATTTTGAAGTTACTAAGCATTATTTTAGTCCATTCAGGCTGCCATAACAAAAGTATCATAGACAGGATGGTTTAAACAACGATTTCTGTTTCTCACTGGAGAAATGGCGGCCAAGTCCGAAGTCAAGCCATCTGCATATCTGCTGTTCAGTAAGAGCCCAGTTTTTGGTTCACTGACAGTCATCTTCTCACTGTGTCCTCACACGATGCAAGAAGTGAGGGAATTCTGTGGAGTCTCTTTAAGAAGGGCACTAATCTCATCCATGAGAGTTCTTCTCTCACAACCTTATCACCTCCCAAAGGGCCCCCTCCTTATATCATCACATTGGAGGATAAAATTTCTTTTTTTTTTTAAAGAGGGATAAGATTATAAATTCTATTTTAAATATGGTAACTTTCTTTTTAAACATTTTATTAAACTTTTTACTTTGTATTGGAATATAGTCAATTAACAATGTTGAGATAATTTCTGGTGGACAGCAAAGAAACTCAGCTATATGTATATATGTATCCATTTTCTCCCCAATTCACCTCCCATCCAGGCTGCCACTTAACATTGGGCAGAGTTCCCTGTAGGTTTTTCTTGGTTATCCTATTTTTTTTTAATCGATTTTAAATATAGCAGTGGGTACACATCAATCCCAAATTCCCTAACTAGGGGGATAATATTTCAACATGTGAAATTGAGGGGAACACAGACATTCATTCCACAACAAATATATTTAAATAAATATAGTTTAATTGTTTTCAGGTATACACTATCAGGAAGTAGGGAAGGGATTATAATTACACAAAGTCTCTTAAATGAATTATTTTGAATAAAGTCTGAGTGACTCACAATGAATCAATTATTTGAGGATAAATGGGTATTTCTGAAGGTTTTGAGAGTGCACAAAATGTTTTGTTCTCCTTCAAATATTACCAACTGCCCACAGTTTTGTTTATGCCATTTATTTTAGCAGTACAGCTTTGTTTACAGCTTCTCCCAACAATGACCTCCACTTGACCTGACATGAGCTCTGCCACAATGAGGCGTCAATGATGAGCTTCACCTTGAGTCTCCCACTGCACTGACACCAGGAGTTCTATTAAAACCTCGAGGCCTGTTGCTTTCCTTGGACCTGGCCCCAAACAGAAGCAAATCGTACTTTCTATGTTCTCCACTCATGTCTCAATATATCTCTGTGCTTCCTCTCCCCTGCCCCAATTTTTCACTAAAACAAGCTCCCCTCCATCCATTAACTATTCACAAAAAAGCATCTTCTATCCCTTTGGCCTGTCTTAAAACCTATCCCCACTAAGATTGCTGTTCCCAAAGATTATCAGCCTTCAGGAGATCATTCTAGCTCACTTTCTAACTTACTTTATACCCGAGGGTCTTGAAGTAGGGCTAGCCTTTTCTTAAATCATTCATTCCAATTCCAGATCATTATTTTATCCTACTTAATAATAAGCCCTGCTTAGTTTAGAACCTTGCCATATGGCTGTATCACTGTGGCCCTTCCTCATCTCTGTCAGCTCTGATCTCCATTCATCCACTCTATTCTGCAGAGTTCAGTTCAGTTCAGTCGCTCAGTCATGTCCAACTCTTTGCGACCCCATGAATCGCAGCACGCCAGGCTTCCCTGTTCATTACCATCTCTTGGAGTTCACTCAGACTCACGTCCATTGAGTCTGTGATGCCATCCAGCCATCTCATCCTCGGTCATTCCCTTCTCCTCCTGCCCCCAATCCCTCCCAGCATCACAGTCTTTTCCAATGAGTCAACTCTTCGCATGAGGTGGCCAAAGTACTGGAATTTCAGCTTTAGCATCATTCCTTCCAAAGAAATCCCAGGAGAGTGCATGGCTCAAATTACTCCTCAGCTCTCCAAGTACAGCCAGCAGCCAGTGTGTCTCCATGTGCACCACCCTCCCGGGCCCTAGACTCCTGGTTCCTCAGCGTTCCACTGATTATAGCCTTTGTCATTCCGTTTACTACTTCCCACATCACGTTGAGGACATCACCATCTCTCAGAACTGCTTCTCTTTTGAATTCAAACTCTGTATTTTCTCTAACCTATAGCAGTTCAGAAACCTCAGCAAGATTTTTTTTTTTTCCCTAACATCACCCTCTTCCAATGTATTAGTTTTTAATGTGTTCATTCTCCTCCTTGTCTTGGGTCCCAGTACCCATGGTCTGTCATTACTCCTTTACTCTCTTTTATATTATCCTTTGCTAGAATTATTACTATCAGAAATCATATTAGCTATCTTTTGTTTTGACTCTTCCACTAGCCTCCTGAAGTGCAGGGACTCCAGTTCACTGAAGCATCTCCCTAGTCTAATGGTGTGAACTACTAATGAACCTCACACATAGCATAGATGCATTAAATAATTATAGAGAGAAGAAAAATAATATAGATTTTTTTATTCCATCCAGAAACTAAAAATTCCTTATTTAGTCTAACAAATTTAAGCCTGAAACAGCTTTTTAGAAATGTGTATATTAAAACGATTCTATAAACCTAAGAATATCTTCACCAAAGAACTGATGTCTTCAAACTGTGGTGCTGGAGAAAACTCCTGAAGGTCCCTTGGACAGCAAAGAGATCAAACCAGTCAATCTTAAGGGTGATCAACCCTAAATATTCACTGGAAGGATTGATGCTTAAGTTGAAGCTCCAGTATTTTTGTCATCTGATGTGAACAGCTGACTCATTGGAAAAGCCCCTGATGCTTGGAAAGACTGAGGGCAGAAGGAGAAGAGTGCATCAGAGGATGAGATGGCTGGTGCAATGAACATGAACTTGGGCAAATTCTGGGAGATGGTGAGGGACAGGGACGCCTGGTGTGCTGCAGTCCATGGAGTTGAAAAAAGATGGACACGACTGGGTGACTGAACAACAACAGCAATCTTATTCAACATTCAGTTCAGTTCAGTCGCTCAGTCGGGTCCGACTCTTTGCAACCCCATGAATCGCAGCACGCCAGGCCTCCCTGTCCATCACCATCTCCCGGAGTTCACTCAGACTCACGTCCATCGAGTCAGTGATGCCATCCAGCCATCTCATCCTCTGTCGTCCCCTTCTCCTCCTGCCCCCATCCCTCCCAGCATCAGGGTCTTTTCCAATGAGTCAACTCTTCGCATGAGGTGGCCAAAGTACTGGAGTTTCAGCTTTAGCATCATTCCTTCCAAAGAAATCCCAGGGCTGATCTCCTTCAGAATGGACTGATTGGATCTCCTTGCAGTCCAAGGGACTCTCAAGAGTCTTCTCCAACACCACAGTTCAAAAGCATCAATTCTTCGGCGCTCAGCCTTCTTCACAGTCCAACTCTCACATCCATACATGACCACAGGAAAAACTATAGCCTTGACTAGACGGACCTTAGTCGGCAAAGTAATGTCTCTGCTTTTGAATATACTATCTAGGTTGGTCATAACTTTTCTTCCAAGGAGTAAGCGTCTTTTAATTTCATGGCTGCAGTCACCATCTGCAGTGATTTTGGAGCCCCCAAAAATAAAGTCCGACACTGTTTCCCCATCTATTTCTCATGAAGTGATGGGACCAGATGCCATGATCTTCATTTTCTGAATGTTGAGCTTTAAGCCAACTTTTTCACTCTCTTCCTTCACTTTCATCAAGAGGCTCTTTAACTCCTCTTGACTTTCTGCCATAAGGGTGGTGTCCTCTGCATATCTGAGGTTATTGATATTTCTCCCAGCAATCTTGATTCCAGCTTGTGTTTCTTCCAGTCCAGCATTTCTCATGATGGTTGATTTAAGGCTTACTGGTACTTCTATATAAGATAATACTGGGAGGTCAACGCTAAATGCCTTAGAAGAATATGTAACAACATGAAAAATTTCACATATACTGATAAGTATAAAAAGCAATTATAGTACTGCATAGACTACAATCTCATGTGATAAAATAAATGGGAATAAAAAAAGACTAAAGAGAAAAATCTATGTGGCCCCGGATTTGGTTATGACTTTTTAGATACAATGACAAAAATCATCATTCATAAAAAAAATAGTTTGACTTTGCTAAAATTTTAAAACTCTGCTCTGTCAAATGCACTGTCAAGAAAATCAAAATAAAAGCCACAGAGAGGAAGAAAATATCTATAAAATATTTTCACATATATGATAAAGGACTTACACCCAAAATATGCAAAGATCTCTTAAAACTCAACAATAAGAAAACAAACAACCCAATAAAAAATGAGCAAAAAGTCTGAACAGACACCTTATCAAAGAAGGTATACAAGTGGCAAATAAGCACATGTAAAGATGCTCAACAGCTGTAGAAATTAAAACAAAAATGAGATATCCCTCCACAGATGTTATAATGGCTAAAATCCAAAAAGCTAACCATCACAGTTGCTGTTCAAGATGTGGAACAGCAAGAACTCTCATTAATTCCTGGTGAGAATGCAAAATGGTATAGCAATTTGGGAGAGTTAGGCAGTTTCTTTCAAGCCTAACAATTGCATTCCTAATATGTCCAGTTGCTCAGTCATGTCCAACTCTGTGACCCCATGATGTAGCCTGCCAGGCTCCTCTGCCCATGGAATTTTCCAAGCAAGAACACTGGAGTGGGTTTCCATTTCCTGCTCCAGGGGATCTTCCCAACCCAGGGATTGAACCCACAATTCTTGCTTCTCCTACATTGTCAGGCAGATTCTTTACCACCAGTGCAAACTGGGCCTTGGTGCACATTCAAAAAATCCAAAAACTTATATCCACACAAAAAGCTTTATGTAAAGATTTACATCAGCTTTCAAGGGAAAATCAAAAGCAATCAACTTGTCCTTCAGTAGAAAAATGGATAAACAACAATACTTATTCAGTGACAAAAATGTGAAATACTATTCAGTGATAAAAAGAAATGAGCTATCAAGCCATAAAACATATATGAATGTATTTTAAATGCACTTTTCTTGTGGCACCACATTGCTTCCAGGATCTTAATTCCCCAGCCAGGGATAGAACACATGCCCTCAGCAATGAAAGCCTGGAGGCTTTTAACCATGGGCCACCAGGGAATTCCCTGAACTTTGTTAAGGGAAAAAGTCAGTCTGAACAGGCTACATACTATATGATTTCAATTATAACATTCTGAAAAAGGCAAAACAAAAGACCAGTTATTGGCAGAGATTTGAGAGGGGTGGTTAGAGCAGTAAAACTTTCTATATGAAAGTGTAATGGTGGATATATAATGTGTGTGTGTGTGTATGTGTGCACTCAGTTGCTCAGTCGTGTCCAACTCTTTGTGACCCCATGGCCTGTAGCCCACCAGGCTCCTCTGTCTGGGATTTTATAGGCAAGAATACTGGAATGGGTTACCATTCTTCCCACCCTAGGGGTCTTCCCTATTCAGGAATCATACCTGAGTTTCTTAGGTCTACTGCATTGGCAGGTGGATTCTTTACCACTTTCCAGTGCAATTTAGGAGGACCCTACCCTTGTCAAAACTCATTGAACTTTACAGCACAAAGAATAAAACTCAACTGAAGCAATTTAAAAAAATCACTTAGGAGATCGATTCTAGCATGGAAGGCAGAATGTGATAAAAGAATCCAATTGTATTATAAACGTTTGAAACAACTTCACTGAAAGAAGTAGGGGGAGAGGTGTTGGCTAAGTAACTTTAGAAATGAGTGAAACAATAAAAGTAAAAGCAAAAGAAACTGCATAGAAATACTGTGGTATAGTTAGTAAAATTGGTTCCCATATGCTGCTGCTGCTGTTGCTGCTAAGTCGCTTAAGTCATGTCCAACTCTGTGCGACCACATAGACAGCAGCCCACCAGGCTCCCCCCGTCCCTGGGATTCTCCAGGCAAGAACACTAGAGTGGGCTGCCATTTCCTTCTCCAAGGCATGAAAGTGAAAAGTGAAAGTGAAGTCGCTCAGTTGTGTCCGACTCTTTGCGACCCCATGGACTGCAGCCTACCAGGCTCCTCCACCCATGGGATTTTCCAGGCAAGAGTCCTGGAGTGGGTGCCATTGCCTTCTCCCTCCCATATGAGCACCAGTTAACAATTCTAATTGTGCTATATACACGCTAAAATTGAGCCATTATGCACTTGCTCTGTCAGCTGAAAGGGCCTGAAAGCAATGACAGCCCAGTAATGATAAGCACACCTAATAAGATCTTGCTTCTTAACACTGTTTCTCTAATAAAAGGACCAGGGCTCCTTGGAGAAATGACTGACTAGGACCCAGGCCATGAAGGTGAAGTGAAAGTGAAAGTTGCTCAGTCATGTCTCACTCTTTGCGACCCCATGGACTACACAGTCCATGGAATTCTCTAGGCCAGAGTACTGGAGTGAGTAGTCTTTCTCTTCTACAGGGGATCTTCCCAACCCAGGGATCGAACCCTGAAGGTGAGCCTACACCATCTTATAGGACCAGAAAGTAAGGAAGTACTCAAACAAATAAACAAACAAACACATTTAAAATTAGGGAGGGTATGTCAAAAGGCAAGGACACAAGAGCCAACTAAAAGAGCTCCCAAAAGCTAAAGCTGGAGAAAATTAAGCAAGAAAATAAAGCCGCATTGAATTATAACCCAAAGTATATAAAAGTATATTCATATATATTCAAAGTATATTCATTAGTTCACATTGATAAATAAATAAAGATAGATAAGAGGAGAAAATCTCCCATGCAGAAGAATCCCAAATAATCCATACTGACACTCCACCCTCAAGGAAATAGAGTACAGCTTCCCACTCCATTAGTTTGGGTTACACACAGTGACTTCCTCCCAAAGAGAACAGGATGGGGATGGGGAGAGAACAGTCACTTTACAGCAGAGAAACCTGACAACCACTACTTGATCCAGGTGATCAAGGTCAACTTCAACAGTGAAAAGTCACGTGTATAGTTTGTACCCTTGATGTGATGGAATCAGAATGGTCTTCCTTTCAACAACTCATGATTCCAATCTAATCATGAGAAAACGTCATAGGAGTTCCAGCTAAGGGACATTCTACAAAATACCTGCTCAGTACTCCTGATCCGAACTGTAAAGGTCATCAAAAACGAGCAAAGTGTGAGAAACTGTGGTAGCCAAGAAAGGCCTAAGGAGAAAGGATGACTAATATAATGTGATATCCTAGATGAGATCCTGAAATAGAGACAGGATTCTGGGTAAAAAGTATGGAAATCTGAATAAAGTACATAGCTTAGTTGACTATAATATATTAATACTATTCTATCAATTTTAACAAATACTAATAAGAGATGTTAATAATAGAGAAACTGGCTATGTGGAAACCTCTATACTGTACTCTCCTGACAGCTTGTCTGTAAACCTAATACTTTTTAAAGTGTATATTTACAGAGGAAGAAAAGAACTGGACAGATAAGCCCCTAAACTTTATCAGTGATTGTGCTTTAATGATGGGATGACAAATGGCTTTTCTTTTGGCTATCTGTATTTGTCAATGTATGGCAAAAACCAATACGGTACTGTAAAGTAAAATAAAGTAAAAATAAAATTAAAAAAATAATAATACTATTGGATCTTGATTTTTAGCTCTTGAAGGCTTGATATTAGCCTAATAGGTTTAACATTTGGTCTCCTTGCTTCTTCAGTAGGGTATTGGCCATTGCTAAGCAAGTGACACCTGTTACTCCCTCCAGGGAGGGAGTCTTGCTGCACTGAGGCTCCCATTACCAGAAGCAGTGGTCCCAGGATGTCAAGCCACTGCATGGTTTGCAGGTATTAGGGTTGCTAAGAAAGATGAGACCCTCATGAGCACTGGACAGAACAACACTTCACTCACACAGGAAAGAGACAGAACAAGATCATCCTCAACAGTGAGCGCTGGTCCCCCATGGCCAGCGCATCATGTGTCACAGCAGACATAGGTCCGCAGGCACCCCTCCTGTGACGCAGGCAAAGGATCCTCTTCCCTTCCTGCCAGGAACAAACATAGCAGGGGGGTGCTGTCATGGTGCCATATGCACATGCTTGAAGCAGAACAAAGAATTACACATCAAACCCAGAATGGGAAAAGCTTCGCAAACGAGGCAGGAGGGCTGAGCACAGGCTATGAGGGCTCCTTAGCTCCAGGTACGGAGGCACACTCTCATGCACCCCTGCCTGGCTCAGCAGGGTGTGTATGACTGCCTTTCCCCAGACCCCTCATTCATAGAAATACACCCCAGAGAGTGTAGCTTCCTTCTGAAAAATGAAATAAAGGAAACATAATTATCTCATAGTGAGTGATAGGGGCAAGCTATTTTAAATATCAAGGGAATACTGTGAGCCCTCATTTGTAGAGAAACAATTACTTCTGCAAATTAAATTTTAGGAATTGTGCCAGAAAGAGCTGCAAAACTAATAATGCCTAGAAGTAAAATCTCAAGCTCTCCAGGCAGACAATCCTCTATATGTGTTACAGAAGCCGGAGGGAGACCAACAGAGCAGAATTTCTCTCAAAGGGGACAGCAGTGTCTCAGAGGGGATATGAGTAGCTGCGGACCCTATCCCGGGTTGGTAAAGGAATCCCTCTAAACTTGCCCTTCACATCTGCCTCAAGTGCCAGACTCCAGTGGCAGCAAGTTCACTTTGCCATCAAGGTGGCTTGCTTCATTTCCAGGTAGATTTCAAAACCAAATTACATAAATTAAGACTAAAACTCTCTGTGATGAATGATTTGTTTGTTGTCTGTAGGCGATAGGTCAGTGAAGAATAATTGTGAATTGAGGGATGAATGTTACTTATAAAATGGCCGTTGTCTGTTAAATTCTAGAAAGGCTGTATAGAAGTGTAGAAATTCAGAGCATACATTCAGATTCTACCTCGAGCAATTATTTAACGTGCCAGTGCTTCAGGGTCTTCATCTGTAAAATAGAGATATTTGTAGTCCCTACCTCTAGTTGCTGCAAGGTTTCGATTGAATTAATATGTGTCAAGTGCTTAAAATAGTACCTGGCACGTATCAAGTTTTAAATAAATGTTGGCTGTTGATTTAAGGAAGGGTACTCAGTGGCTTTTTGAAAAAAGTACTTATTTATTTATTTGGCTGTGTGGATCTTAGTTGCAGCCTGTGGGATCTGTCACATGTGGCATGCAAACTCTGAGTTGTGGCATGTGAAATCTCGTTCCCTGATCAGCGATCGAACTGGGGCCCCCTACATTGGGAGCACAGAGTCTTATCCACTGGACCACCAGGGGAGCCCTTGGCAGCTTTTGACCATCTTTCTTTTACTCTTTCACATTCCACTCCTCTCTGCAAACTCAACATCAGTTTGCCCCCGTCTCTTGTTCCTCGCTTCTTCACGGTCAAACCATTTTCTGAGTTACTCAGGAACAAAGCTTTTTCTTTCCTTTCTTACTTTTGTCATTGGAAATGCTACATCCTTTACGTCTCCCTTTGGTTATGGTTCTTGCATTTTTCTCCCTATTGCCATCACTGACACTGAAATCAACAGTCTGCCGTTGTAGTTTCGTTGCTCAGTCGTGTCCGACTCTTTGTGAGCCCATGGACTGCAGCATGCCAGGCCTTCCTGTCCCTCACCATCTCCCAGAATTTGCTCAAATTCATGCCCACTGATGCTATCTACCCATCTCATCCTCTGATGTCCTTTTCTCCTTTTGCCTTCAATCCTCCCCAGCTTCAGGCTCTTTTCCAATTAAGTCAGCTCTTCACATCAGGTGGCCAAAGTACTGGAGCTTCAGCATCAGCATCAGTCCTTCCAATGAATATTCAGGGTAGATATACTTTAGAATTGACTGGTTGATCTCCTTGCACTAACACTGAAATCAATAATCTTTTAACCTGTTATTCTACTTCCCTCATCAATCCCAATCACTCACACCTTGATACCAGGTTAAATTTTTTAGTTATCTTAATAACAACTTGTTGAGATATAATTCACATTCCATAAAGCTCACACTTTTAATCAAAGTATACTACCATACTGGAGAAGGAAATAGCAACCCACTCTGGTATTCTTGCCTGGAAAATTCCATGGACAGAGGAGCCTGGCAGGCTACAGTCCATGGGGCCACACAGAATCAGACATGATTGAGCATGCACACTCAGGATATTACCTTGGGGCTTCCCTTGTAGCTCAGTGGTAAAGAATCCACCTGTCAGTGCAGGAGATGGGTTCAATCCCTGGTCCAGGAGGATCTCAAATGCCTCAGAGCAACTAAAACCACGCGCCACAACTTTTGAGTCTGTGCTCTAGAGCCTGGGAGCCACAATACTGAAGCCCAAGTACACCACAAGAGAAGCAACACAATAAGAAGCCTGAGCATTGCAAGCGGAGAGTAGCCCCCCTCGCCACAACTAGAGAGAAAGCTCATGCACCAACAAAGATGCAGCACAGCCAAAAAGAAATAAAATGAAAATGAAAAAGTATACTACCTCAGTGATTTTTAGTATATTCGGACCTATGCAACTATCACCATCACCTAATTACAAAATGTTTTCATCATCCCCCCAAAATCCCATACCCATCAGCAGTCACCTGTATTTCCGCACTGTAGCCACAGACAACCCTTAACCTACGTTCTGTCTCTACACACTTGCCTACTCTCACATCCTCATCAACACTTATTATTACCCATCTTTTTAATTAAAGTCATTTTAGTGGGTATGAAGTTTTATTTCATGGTTTTGATTAATATTTCCTAATGCCTAATTTCACATGCTTTATTAACCACTTGTATATATTGTTTGTATGTAGTTTCCAGAGAGGGGCTTCCCTGGTGGCCGCTGGTAAAGAATCCACCTGCCAGTGCAGGAGGTGCAGGTTCAATCCTGGGTCAGGAAGATCCCCTGAAGAGTGAAATGGCAATACACTCCAGTATTCTTACCTGGAAAATCCCATGGACAGAGGAGCCTGGATGGGCCACAGTCCACGGGGTCACAAAAGAGTCAGACACAACTTAGCGACTAAAACAACAAAAACAAGTCTTAAGAGAAATGTCTATTCAAATGTTTTCATTGGGTTATTTGACTTTTTATTGTTGAGTTGTAGGAGTTTATTATATATTCTGAATATAAGTCTCTTATCGGATATATGTTTCACAAATATTTTCTTCCATTCTCTGGGTTGTGTTTTCAAGTTCTTCATGTCTTTTGAAATACAAAATTTTTTTTTCATTTCATTTTTTTACATGTCATTCTAATGTATCTGATTTTTTCTTTTGTTGCTTACACTTTTGGTTTCATATCTAAGAAACCTCATGACTACTTAAGTCATGAGGACTTACTTCTGTGTTATCTTCTTAGAATTTTATACCTCTCATATTTGGGTTTATGATCTATTTTGAGTTCATTTTTGTAGATGAAGTAATAGCCTAGCTTTATTCTTTTGCATGTGGATATCTAGATGTCCACACCATTTATTGAAAATACTATTCTTTCCCAATTTTGAATTGTCTTTGTGCCTTTATTGGAAACCTATTGACAATTAAGGTAAAGATTTGTCTCTGGACTTTCAACTATATTCCATATTCCATTACATGTCTATCTTTATGCCAGTATCACATAGCTGTGTGGCAAGTTTTGAAGTGAGGAAGTATGAATTCTCCATTTTTCTTCCTTTTCAAGATTATTTTGTCTATTCTGGGTCCTTTGCACTTTCATATGAAGTTTAGGATTAGCTTGTCAATTTCTTCTTTCTTCTTTTCTTTTTTTCTGGCTGAACCATGTCAAATATTAGCTCCAGGGATTAAACCCAGGCTCTCAACAGTGAGAGGGCAAAGTCCCAGTCACTGGACTATAAGGGAATCCCCAACTTGTCAATTTCTGTAAAAAAAAAAAAAAAAAAGCTGGCTGGGATTTTGACAGAGATTGCTTTGAATCTGTAGGTTAGTTTTAAGAGTATTGCCATTTTAACATTGCATATTCAAATTCATGAACGTGGAATATCTTTCAATTTGTTAAGTTTCTTAAATTTCCTCCAACAATGTTTTATAATTTTCAAAGTACAAGTTTTACACCTCTTATGTTAAATTTATTCCTAGGTAATTTATTCTTTTTGATGCTATTGTAAACGGAACTGTTTTAACTTTATGTTTGAATTGTTTCTTGCTAGAGTATAAAAACACAACTAAATTTTATATATTGAACTTGTATCCTGAAATCTTCCTGAACTCATTTATAATTTCTAACAGTTTTAGGATTCCTTAGGAAAAAAGTCTACATACAAAAAAATCATATTATCTACAAATAAAGATAGCTTTACTTCTTTCTTTTCAAGGATTATCTTTTACTTCTTTTTCTTGTCTTCTCTAGACCCCAGTACAACATTCAATAGAAGTGGTAAGCATAGACATGCCTATTTTGTTTCTGATTTTAGGGAGAAAGCCTCCAGACTTTCACCATTTAGTATGAGGTTTGGTGTGGTTTTTTTTTAATAGGTGGGCTCTCACAAATGGATGTATTTTACACTTGGAAAGAGTGTAAAATTGGGGAGGAAGTAAGAAGGGAGGCTATGGTAGGCAGAACTTTCCTTCTCTAATCTCCAGAACCTGTTGATATGATGATGTTTCATTTCTGAGATTATGTTATGTCCTTTGGCATTGCTGTTGCTGTCAGGAGCTCAGTCATGTCTGACTCTGGGACTCCATGGACTGCAGCACGTCAGTCCCCTGTCCTTCACCATCACCTGGAGCTTGCTCAAACTCATGCCCATTGAGTCAGTGATGCCATTCGACCATCCCATCCTCTGTCATCCCCTTCTCCTGCCCTCAATCTTTCCCAGCATCAGGGTCTTTTATAACGAGTCGGCTCTTCACATCATGTGGCCAAAGTATTGGAGCTTCAGCTTCAGCATCAGTCCTTCCAAAGAATATTCAGGATTGATTTCCTTTATGATTGACTGGATTGATCTCCTTGCAGTCCAAGGGACTCTCAAGAGTCTTCTCCAATACCACAGTTCAAAAGCATCAATTCTTCAGTGCTCAGCCTTCTTTATGGTC
>SJYT01046845.1:0-26470 GCA_006410635.1 Cephalophus harveyi
CCCACATTATGGTTTCCAAATCCAACCTTGAGAGAATTAAATAATTTGCCTTAGGTTACACAGCTAGTAAACAACAGGATAGTGACTTGAACCAGTACATACTCAAAAGCTTTTGATCTCATATTCTTGCTGCTCAGGCTATGCAGCAGGCATGGACCTAGACTTTAATTCACTTTTCCATTATTTTAACAAACATTTATGAGCATTGACCATGCACCAGGCTCTTTGCCAAGAGAGGCAAGGTGAGATGCACCTTCAGGCTGCTACACTGGGAGATCCCACACCCAGAATAAATTTCCTGATAGTAACGTCACTTTGCCAACAAAGATCCATATAATGAAAGCTATGGTTTTACCAGTAGTCATCTATGGATGTGAGAGCTGGGCAGAAAGAAGACTGAACGTCAAAGAATTGATGCTTTCAAACTATGGTGCTGGAGTCCCTTGGACAACAAAGAGATCAAACCGGTCATTCCAAAAGGAAATCAACCCTGAATATTCATTGGAAGGACTGATGCTGACGCGGAAGCTCCAATACTTTGGCCACCTGATGTGAAGAGCCAACTCACTGGAAAAGACTCTGATGCTGGGAGTTGACTCACTGGAAAAGACTCTGATGCTGGGAAACATTAAGGGTAAGAGGAGAAGGGAATGACAGAGGATGAGATGGTTGGATGGCATCACTGACTCAATGGACGTGAGTATGAGCAAACTCCAGGAGATGGTGAAGGACAGGGAAGCCTGGCATGCTGCATTCCCTGGAATTGCAAAGAGCTGGACATGACTGAGCAACTGAACAACAAAGCAGCCTTTATATTTGAAGAATCTTTCTTTCAGCTGATAGTTTTTCCGATTTTACCTAAAAATAGTTTCATCTATATCCCTGTTATAGGAGGACAAATTTTCTAGCACAAACAAGATTGATTCTGTTAAGTGTAGGAAGGGCAAGTTAATGGAATATTTGAGTTAATGATGCTTCCAACAATAAGGTCTATTTAGTTACTTGCTTCATAGAACAAACTGTGCCCAGAACAATATGCACACTTGTCTTATACTTCTCTACATGGAATACAACACTTGGTCACTTGGGATTTTAAAATCTGAATAATATTAGTGCAAATGCTTGAAAATTCAGCTAAATATCTATGGGCTCCCTAATAATCAGCCAAATGCCAACCCTTCTTCATCCCCATTGAGAAGTGAA
This sequence comes from Cephalophus harveyi, assembly GCA_006410635.1. Taxonomy (NCBI): domain Eukaryota; kingdom Metazoa; phylum Chordata; class Mammalia; order Artiodactyla; family Bovidae; genus Cephalophus; species Cephalophus harveyi. Next base: position 1,204 of record SJYT01046845.1, read on the forward strand.
GTGAAAGTCACTCAGTCATGTCTGACTCTTTTCAACTACATGGACTAGAAAGTCCATGGAATTTTCCAGGCCAGAATACTGGATTGGGTAGCCGTTCCCTTCTCCAGGGGATCTTCCCAACCCAGGGATTGAACCCACGACTCCTTCATTGCAGGCAGATTCTTTACCAGCTGAGCCACCAGGGAAGCCCAAGAATGCTGGAGTGGGTAGCCTATCCTTTTTCCAGCAGATCTTCCTGACCCAGGAAGCAAACCAGGGTCTCCCGCATGGCAGGTGGATTCTTTACCAGTTGAGCTACCAGGGAAGTCCTCATCCCCACTGCATGAATGCAACTCTAAGCATTCCATAAATGGCTGCAGTTAGTGCCTTTCACGTTTCATCCCAACTAATCGCTTCACCAGCCCTGTGAAATAGATGCTAAGATAACTAAAATATAATTGTCTAATACATATTGGTGGCTTCCACAGTGACTCAGCAGTAAAGAACCCACCTGCCAATGCAGGATATGTGGAAATGCAAGTACAAGACCTGGGTTGGGAAGATCCCCTGGAAAAGGAAATGGCAATCCACTCCAGTATTCTTGCCTGGGAAATCCCATGGACAGAGAAGCCTGGTGGGCTACAGTACACAGGGTCACAAAAGAGTTGGACATGACTGAGCAACTAAGCAACAATAGAATATATTTGCCCTTATGTGCCAGAGGCTGCATGGCCCTGGAGCACTCATCTATAGCCAGACATCCTGGAATGTGAAGTCAAGTGGGCCTTAGAAAGCATCACTATAAGCAAAGCTAGTGGAGGTGATGGAATCCCAGTTGAACTATTTCAAATCTTTAAAAATGATGCTGTGAAAGTGTTGCACTCAATATGCCAGCAAATTTGGAAAACTCAGCGGTGGCCACAGGACTGGGAAAGGTCAGTTTTCATTCCAACCCTAAAGAAAGACAATGCCAAAGAATGCTCAAGCTACTGCACAATTGCACTCATCTCACACGCTAGTAAAGTAATGCTCAAAATTCTTAAAGCCAGGCTTCAACAATACGTGCATCATGAACTTCCAGATGTTCAAGCTGGTTTTAAAAACAGGCAGAGGAAACAGAGATCAAATTGCCAGCATCTGCTGGATCATGGAAAAAGCAAGAGAGTTCCAGAAAAACATCTATTTCTGATTTCTTGACTATGCCAAAGCCTTTGACTGTGTGGATAACAATAAACTGTGGAAAATTCTGAAAGAGATGGGAATACCAGACCACCTGACCTGCCTCTTGAGAAACCTGTATGCAGGTCAGGAAGCAACAGTTAGAACTGGACATGGAACAACAGACTGGCTCCAAATAGGAAAAGGAGTACGTCAAGGCTGTATATTGTCACTCTGCTTATTTAACTTATATGCAGAGTACATCATGAGAAACGCTGGACTGGAAGAAGCAACAACTGGAATCAAGATTGCTGGGAGGAATATCAATGTCCTCAGATATGCAGATGACACCACCCTTATGGCAGAAAGTGAAGAGGAGCTAAAAATTGCCTCTTGATGAAAGTGAAAGAGGAAAGCAAAAAAGTTGGCTTAAAGCTCAACATTCAGAAAACGAAGATCATGGCATCCAGTCCCATCACTTCATGGCAAATAAATGGGGAAACAATGGAAACAGGGGCAGATTTTATTTTGGGGGGCTCCAAAATCACTGCAGATGTTGATTGCAGCCAAGAAATTAAAAGATGCTTGCTCCTTGGAAGGAAAGTTAGGACCAACCTAGACAGCAAATTAAAAAGCAGAGACATTACTTTGCCAACAATGAGCCACCTAGTCAAGGCTATGGCTTTTCCAACAGTCATGTTTGGATGTGAGAGCTGGACTATAAAGAAAACTGAGCACCGAAGAATTGATGCTTTTGAACTGTGGTGTTGGCAAAGACTCTTGAGAGTCCCTTGAACTGCAAGGAGATCCAACCAGTCCATCTTAAAGGAAATCAGTCCTGTTTCATTGGAAGAACTGATGCTAAAGCTGAAAATCCAATACTTTGGCCACCTGATGCAAAGAGCTGACTCATTGGAAAATACCCTGACACTGGGAAAGAATCAAGGCAGGAGAAGAAGGGGACGACAGAGGATTAGATGGTTGGATGGCATCACTGACTCAATGGACATGAGTTTGAGTGGACTCTGAGAATTGGTGATGGATAGCAAGGCCTGGTGTGCTCCAGGCAATGGGGTCACAAAGAGTTGGACACGACTGAGTGACTGAACTAAACTGAACTGATTATGTGCCAGGCATTATGCTAAACATTTAACATGTCTTCTCACTCATTCATTTATTCAATAGTTATTTATTGAGTATATTAATTTCCAAGAAAGGGGATTAATCCCTAAGGATACAACAAGCAAACCAAATACGACCCTGACATCATGGAGGCTTTCCAGGTGGGTAGAGATAGTAATAAAAAAGAAAACAAATAATAATTAGATGATTACAGATGGTGATAGTACTAGAAAGCAAAATAATTAAATGAAAATATAAAAATTACCCAGAGAGGGGATGTCTGCTTCAGAGAGCATGATCAGGGAAGACTCTCTGGAATAGTGACACCCACGCTAAGGAAGAACACAAAGGAGACAGCCATGCATAGACCTGGAGGAAGAGATCCCGGACGGAGAGAACAAGCGCAAAGGCCCTGAGGTGGGAAACAGCCCGCTTGCTAGACAAGCAGAAAAGATGCCAGAGGCAGGGCAGTCCAAGGTGTCTAGAAAGGTAGGTGGGAGCCAGATGATGCAGGGCCTTGTGGTCCAAGGTGAGGAATTGTGATCCTGTTTTAAAGCCACACAAAAGCACTGAATGTTTTAAGCAGAGGTATGGCATGATCTGATTTGTACTTTTAAAGATGATACTGGTTGCTGTGTGGGGAATGAATGTTAGATAAATAAGTGAGAGTGGAAGTGGGGGCACTAATGAGGTGGCCATTACTGCCACCCAGATCAGAGATGGTGGAGGCTTGGCCCAGGAAGCTAATGGGGGGAGTGGAGGAAAGTGGGCGGATCTGAGATGTGCTGTAGCCATGGAACTAAAGGGGTTCACAGAAAAAATTAATATGAGAAATGACCTCACGAGGTTGACAAACTTACTGCCCACTTATTATCCCTTTATAATTTTGTTTAAAAAAAAACCCTGAAACTGAAGATGTTAAATTATTGTCAGTTATACCTGAATAAAATGGGAGGGAGGGAGGAAATTACAGGTAAAAGTTGAGAGTGGAAGCACTGAGAATCACACCAGGTATGCTTGATTCGAAGCCCTTAACCACTGTGCTGCACTGCTTCACACGCTCCCCTGCTCTTCATTCAGTCTCTCCAGGTAATCTCAGCTTTTTCTCACCTTCTGCATCTGGTCCCTGACCTTTTAGTTTTCAGCCAGGACTGGCATGTGCAGCTGTGTGCACTGTACACTGCATACCTGGGGGTGGGGGTGGGGAACATAGACTAATGTGGAGGTTGTAAAGACAGATTTAGGGACTTCCCTGGTGGTCCTGTGGTTAAGAATTCATCTTGCAATGCAAAAAACATGGGTTCCATCCCTGGGTCAGGGAATTAAGATTCCACATGCCACGGAGCAACTAAACCCGTGTACCACAACTAGAGAGTCGGCATACAACTAAAGATCCGGCAAGACTCATTAAAAGGACCTGCATGCACAGAGAAGGGAACAGCTACCTACGAGAATCCCATGGACAGAGGAGCCTGCTGGGCTACAGTCCATGGGGTCGTGAAGAGTCGGACACGACTGAACGACTAACATTGCTTCTTCAGGTAGCTTTCAGGCGTGGTCAGGTTTTGCAAAGACTGCCTTCGTGTTTGTCCCTGACTTGCTGTGGAAAAAAGACCCATGTTGGGACTAAAAGCTAGGTTCCTGTGTCTTCTTCAGGAAATGCCTCTCACACACACAACATAAAGTTTACATTTTTCCTCTGTGCATTTTCTGGTAGGCAATAACTGAATGATATTTTCTGGATGTCTGAAAAATATAGCAATAAGTATATATTGAATTTGCATATAAGACATTTTGTAATCTTAGGAAACTGGGATTCAACATGATGGAAGTGAGTACTGTGAACGTATACATTTATTTTCTGTGATTTCACATTTGCAGTAACAAATTTAATTGGCATCTTCTCTGATTCTGTGGAGAATGTAAAGAACATCCCAATAAATTAATAAATGATAGCTTTAGATTTATCAGCGATCAAGACTGCAAAATTAATAGCTAAAGAAAATATAGCAGAGGAAAAATAGAGCCATTTATTCTGCCGGAGTTCAATTCAGGGAAACAAGGCAGTCAGCAAAATACCAGCATCAAAGATGCTAGTGGAGAGGGTTTCTGGGAAGAATAAAGGAAACTGCGGTTTTCTAATTAACACTGCAACGAATACTAAAAATGACCTTAAAGGAGAGCTTAAAAGGTATTTTAATGAGTTTTTGGCAGGGGCTGCTGATGAGCCCTTTTTTGTAAGTGAAGAGAAATGTCTTAAAATTAACCAAGACTTATGATCATCATATTGGAATCATATTTCAGGGAAATAAAACCCTTTGCTGGGAAGTTAAGCAAAAGGCCCAGTAGGAATACTAATCAAGCTTGTATCTTATTCTAATAACTCTAAGAAGAGGCAGATTCCTGAAGTCTAATTATTATGGCATTGTCTCCTTTTAACCTTCTTTCAGAGAAACTGTCACTAATTTTCAACACACATACAATACAGACACAGACACCCCACTTCATTATTATTACCTGTCTACCTCACTGTCTTTATCTTCCTCTCCAGTAGTTCTTCAGATTCTTTCCTAATCCCAGCATCTCTCATGTTTTGTAATGCCTTCACTTGCACTAGACTTCCAGTTTAACATAGTATTTGCTACCAATTTTCTATGAAAATATCTCTGTGCTGCTGCTGCTGCTAAGTCGCTTCAGTCGTGTCCGACTCTGTGCGACCCCATAGACAGGAGCCCAACAGGCTCCCCTGTCCCTGGGATTCTCCAGGCAAGAACACTGGAGTGGGATGCCATTTCATTCTCCATTGTGTGAAAGCGAAAAGTGAAAGTGAAGTCGCTCAGTCGCATCCGACTTCTAGCGACCCCATGGACTGCAGCCTACCAGGCTCCTCCATCCACGGGATTTTCTAGGCAAGAGTACTGGAGTGGCTTGCTATTGCCTTCTCCGAAATATCTCTGTAGATGGACAAAAACAGCCAACATTCTAGCTTGTAACCCTGTGCCCACAACAAACTGGCCCAAGGCGCAGTCACTTCTGAGCTTGAGACTAGAGTCAGCTGGTCATTTCTGCAGCGGATCCTTTGTTTTATGGGAAAGATCCTTTACTTGTTTCTCTTCAGCCTTCTTCCATATGCTTTATATGTTTCAGAAAGTATTCAAATCTTTCTTTACACTCTTCCCTCCCCTTCAGCTGTTGTTGTTTAGTTGCTTAGTCATGTCCGACACTTTTGTGACCCCCATGGACTGTAGCCTTCGAGTCTCCTCTGTCCACGGGATTTCCCAGGCAAGAATACTGGAGTTGGATGCCATTTCCTCCTCCAGGGGATCTTCCCAACCCAGGGACTGAGCCTGCATCTCCTGCATTAGCAGGAGGATTCTTTGCCTCTGAGCCACCAGGGAAGCTCTTTTAGTACTAACATGGAATTCTTCCTATCATTTTACTTAGCCTATCATTTCAGGTAGAAAAGTAAAAACAACTTGTGGGCTCAGAATTGATGTGTTTATTTTTAAAAGGACTGGCTTTTGACCCATTTCCCTAAAACTATAATATTGGCTTGGGGTTCCTCCAGGACCAGTTAGTGGTTGGTCTGGAAAATCTACATGGAGCCCTCAGAAGGAAAAAGATACGGCATGTCTCAGTTTTGAAGGGCAGAACTAGCTCTTGATCATCTGTAATAAGTGTTGCGTCTTCTGGGAAAACTTTAATAGCAAAAATCCAAGTAGAAATTTTCATTTTATTAATAGAGCTAGGTAAATGTTACGTAAATTATTTCAGAACAAAAATAAGTGATTTGGCATCAAGAAACTGGGAATATTTCTAGACACTTCAACCATAGCATAACCCACGAACCTCAGACAAAACCCTATCTAGCTCAACAGCTTTGCCAAGAGGGGAGTCAAAGGGTCTAGGAAAATCTCTCAAGTAGGCTTTGCTGAAGAATCCCATCAGTCTGGGGATCCTGTCTAGACTTTAGATTGGAGCAGAGATGAACTGTGAAGGCGGAGACCAAGCTAGAACCACGTAACTCAGAGTGTGGTCCTTGGAACAGCAGCATCCTGCAAGCTTGTTGAAAAGCAGAACCACACACTGCATTCTGGAATTAGTGAACCATAGTCTCCCTGTTTAACAAAAGCCTCGGGTCATTTGTACATCTTCTTAAAGCCAGAGGGGCTCTACCCTGGAGGTATCTTCTCTAAGTGGGAGCTGAAGACAAGTGGGACAGCTGGATCGTTAACTTCAGCTTCCCATCCCTCTAGTTCCTCCTCCTCCTCTTCACTTTCCTGGGCCATAAGGGCTCCCTTTCAAGGTAGGGGCCTGGGGTGATTCCAAAGACCAAAGTAAGTGCTGCAACCTCCCCAAATTCTACAAGCTGCCACACAAACTTGTCAGGGGAAGGTGATCTGAATTCTATTAAGATAAAACTAGAGAAAAGGCACAGACTTCTAAGAATCCCATATTCTTCAATACTTTTTAAGTTGCAATAGCAAAAAATTCCAGTTAAAAGAAGAGTAAGCAACAAAAAGAATTTATCAGTTCATTTAACTGAAAAGTGAGGGTGTGGAGCAACTGCAGGCACAGCTGGGTCTGTGTATTTAAATCAGCTAGGAAAGATTGAGGGCAAAAGGAAAAGAGGGCAGCAGAGTGTGAGATGGTTAGATAGCAAAGCTTGGGGTTGCAGTCCTTGGGGCTGTGTTATAGAAATGCCTGGGTCCCTCTGCCTTTTCAGCATCTGTTTTTCTCTTTGTTGGCTTCTTTCTCTGGAAGGTTTGTGTCTTAGCACAGCTCCAAGTTCCAGGTCTTCCTCTTCTCAGTTCTAAGTCCACAAAAAGAGAGAAGGCTTCTCTCCCTGAAGTTTCCTAAAATTCTAGATCTGAGCTTTATTGCCTCTATTCCAATTTGGGTCACATGCTCATTCCTAAACCAATCACCTGGTGACCTGGTGGAAGTGATCTTCTGCATCTCAAGCCCACTCTTGGAGCCAAGGATAAGGTCACTCTCACATGTAGTAGTTGAACTGAGAGTGTGGGAGAAGTGGTACCCCCTCCTCAAAGAAACTGGGAGCTGATGGCAGAGGAAGGAGAGATTGATACTGAGCTTTTTTTTTGTTAAAAAAGCAACAGCTATTCACGAATGCATTTTCCTATTGGCTCAGTGGTAAATAATCTGCCTGCCAATGCAGGAGACCCGGGTTCAATGCCTGGGTGAGGAAGTTCCCCTGGAGAAGGAAATGGCAACCCACTCCAGTATTCTTGCCTGGGAAATCCCATGGACAGAGGAGCCAGGCGGGCTACAGTCTATGGGGTCGCAAAGAGTCAGATACGACTGAGCAATTAAACAACAACAAAGGCTATAGCTGCTGTCTGCTATCAAATGAAGTCCATCGCTGTTATCTGCCCCACAGAGGTGCCCTCTCCAAAAACAACAACTCAGACATTTATTAAAGCAACTGCAGTAGAGCTGCAGAGCAAGGAATCGGACGCCTAGTCTACTTCCCTGTCATTTGGGGGGGGGGGGTGTCCATTTTATCATTATAATATTACAATAGCATAAGTTCAAGTTATATTTAAAGCTATGTTGATTGGCAGCACTACTTGCTTACTTTTCCCGAATGACAAGATTTGAACCAATGACCTGCCTTAAGAGAGGTGAAAATCATTAGCCAGTGAAATTATAGAAAAAAGTCATCATGAGGGTGTCTGCGGCCTGACCAAGGCTGTGACATGTGCCAATTGTGTCCTAATTAAAGTCCAGTGCCACCTCTGAGGAGCTAGCATGGGAGGTTTTAGCCTTGGTCAGAGTTCTCCACCATCTCTAATGCCTCTGGGAAGTGTGAGTTTGCCGCAAGGAAACACTGATTTCTCTGTTTGAAAAATGTGACTACAGAATTGTGGGTCGCCTTTGGAGATGTTCGATTTTGTTCTCCACTACTCAACTCTCAAGTGAACTATTCTGTACAAATCTACTTTAATTATGTATTAATTTCAATATTATTACATGCAGAACATGACTGCTGCTCTTTAAAAATTAATCTGGAATCTATTGGCTTTATTTAGTATGCATTATAAGGCAGCATTCACTTTAAAAAAAAAAAAAAAAAGGCCTCCAGATAAATGTGTTGCTCTACATAATGTAGAGCAATCACAAGTAGTAATTTGCTAGAAACAGAAATACTTTAATAAGAATCCTGCCTGCCTTTTCCCTTCCTTCCTTTCTTTGGTAGCTTCATTCATAGCCATCAATAATGAAAGGGCAAAAGGAAGAACTGACAAGGAGTAAGTTCAGCACTGGAGGGCCCTGCTGTTCTAGGCTGCTGTTGGATACCAGAACCCTACTTTCATTTTGCTACCAAAAGGAATTATGTTGTGTCCTCACCTTTAAAAGCACTGCTCTGGAAGTTCTGCAGCAGGAATGCCCTGGTTTAGATGTTGACAAGAAGCCCAGTGATTTACTTCACATCCATTTGGGTACTTTTCCAGGCAGATAGGTGCAGAGCCAAAAAACACCACCTAGGGATTTTCCTGGTGCTTTAGCGATTGCTGAAGTTGAAGCTCTAATACTTTAGCCACTGATGTGAAGAGCAGACTCACTGGAAAAGACCCTGAGGCTAGGAAAGATTGAGGGCAAAAGGAGAAGTGAGCAGCAAAGTGTGAAATGGTTAGATAGCAACACCAACTCAAGAGACATGAACTTGAGCAAACTCCAGGAGATAGTGGAGGACAGAGAAGCCTGGTGTGCTGCAGTCCATGGGGTCGCAAAGAGTCAGACACGGCTGAGCGACTATAAACAACAACCACCAGTGGTTAAGAATCTGCTTTGCAATGCAGAGGACGTTGGTTCGATCCCTGGTCTGGGAACTAAGATTCCACATGCTATAGAGCAACTAAACCAACCCGCCACAACTACTAAGCTCCCAAGCCACAATCAGAGAGTCCACGCACCACAGTGGAAGATCCTGCATGATGCAGCAAAGAACCCACGTGCCACAACCAAGACAGGATGCAAACGAAATTTTTTTTATTTTTTTCTTAATTAATTTTTTTTACTTGAAGGATAATTGCTTTACAGAATTTTGTTGTTTTCTGTCAAACATCAAAAGGAATCAGCCATAGGCATACATGTGTCCCCTCCCTCTTGAACCTCCTTCCCACCTCCCTCCCCATCCCACTCCTCTAGGGTGATACAGAGCCCCTGTTTGAGTTCCCTGAGACATACAGCAAATTCCCATTAGCTACCTTTTGAGTGATGTATGGAGTAGCAAATTATTTTTTTTTAATACTGCTTAAATTATGTGTGGGAAAAATCACATGGGATTGCAAAGATAAATAAAACTTTAAACTGTTTTAGTCTAAATCTGAAAATAACAGTTAACACTTATAGAAACCTTGCTATATATCAGGCACTGAGCACATTCCTTATTTAATCCCCAGGTTAGTGCAGGTACTACTCACAATGAATTTTGCATTGTTCTCATAATGCCTTGGAAGGATTTCATCTACATCTTCACAGTTAATGAATAGTCTAACAGAGAAGAATCAGAACCTTAACACTGAATTCACAATGCTAAATAATTTTTAGGAAAAACTCATCTTTGCAGTACAGGTATAGTCTTTTCTGACAGTACCAAGTCAGTGTTTCAAAAATAAGTTAAGTCATACTTATACTACTGGTTTGTGCATTGTTTTCTTAATACAAAAACTGATGATGCACTTTGGAAAATTCCATGAAGATGTTGACTTCCAACCAGAATTAATTTGTGGCTGCTTCTCAGTGAGCTACACCTGAGCCCAGGTTCCCACCCTACTTTTTCTTCAATTTCCTCATCAGCCCTAGTTAACAAACAAATAGAAGAAATAAAAATAGACCAGGCCAATGTATTAGGTAGGCAGTTAGAAGGAAAGTTATGACCAAACTAGACAGCATATTAAAAAGCAGAGACATTACTTTGTCAACAAAGGTCCATCTAGTCGAGGCTATGGTTTTTCCAGTAGTCATGTATGGATGTGAGAGTTGGACTATGAAGAAAACTGAGCACTGAAGAATTGATGCTTTTGAACTTTGGTGTTGGAGAAGACTCTTGAGAGTCCCTTGGACTGCAAGGAGATGCAACCAGTCTATCCTAAAGGAGATCAGGCCTGAGTGTTCATTGGAAGGACTGATGTTGAAGCTGAAACTCCAATATTTTGGCCAACTGATACAAAGTGCTGACTCATTTGAAAAGACCCTGATGTTGGGGAAGATTGAAGGCAGGAGGAGAAGGGGACGACAGAGGATGAGATGGTTAGATGGCATCACCAACTCAATAGACATGAGTTTGGGTAAACTCTGGGAATTGGTGGTAGACAGGGAGGCCTGGTGTGCTGTGGTTCATGAGGTCGCAAAGAGTTGGACACAACTGAGTGAGTGAACTGAACTGTACTATAGGCTACTGATGCAAACACAGACACTAACTTCAGCCAACTTAAGTAAAAAGTAAAATACACAGTGGAGGGAAAGGGTTATGATACAGGAGGATTATAAGAAAAAAGCATCCTGCCTTGAAGAAGTGACAGAAAGAGGAATGAGAAGTGGGTCAGGAGCCCCTTCTTTGTTTTCCACCAGTGACGATGACTATTCTCTTTGCAGAGGAGCATTCTCTGCTTCTCACCCACAAGACAGAAAACAGCTACCCACAGCTCCCAAGTTTCAATGTTATATGCTGGCCAAGTAGAAAACTATGCTTTCTCCCTCTTTCTCAGGCCCAATTTCAAATTCTTGAGACAATTAATGTGAAAGGCCCAGTTGGAGCCAGATGTTCATCTCTAAACTATTCAACTGTGACCAGAAGGTAGAGTTAAATACGATAAAACGGCTATAGAATCCATCAATCCAGGTTGGAAAGCAAACACCAAAGAAGAGGAGTGACTATGAGACAGGCAGTTACCCTATAGAATATTTTGCTAATCTGAGCTTTAGATACTGGACAGAAAGCGAGAGAGATTTTTAAGGAACTGGTTCACACAATTATGGAGACTGACAAGCCACGAAGATCTGCAGTCAGAAAGCTGGAAACCCAAAAAAACCAATGGTGCAGTGCCAGTCCAAGTACAGAGGCTTGAGAACCAGAAGAACTAATAGTACAAGTTCCAATTCAAGGGCAGGAGAACACCGAGGTCCCAGCTCAACAGTCAGGAAGTAAATTTCCCTCTTACTCAGCTTTCATGTTCTATTTGGGTCTTCGATTGGATGAGGCCCACCAACATCAGGTAAGCCGGTCTGCTTCAGTCAGTCTACCAACTCAGACATTCACCTCGCCAGAAACATACACATAAACACACTCAGAATAGCATTTGGCCAAATGTCTGGGCACCCCGTGGCCCAGTCAAGTTAACACACAAAATTAATCACTGTCAGTATCTCCACCATAAGTAGCATAGTGTCTTCTAGAATCTGACCACATAGACATGATTAGAATATTCATCTAAAGATACTTTAATTTCTTAGGACAATATAGATAAATTATGTCAACAAATTTTTTAATAAAAATTAATTGTGCTCTAATTGGAAGGAAAGTGGAATACCAGGAAGGTGTCTTGATCCAGAAAATATTTCTACAATGCAACTGATTACAGATTGCTCTCATAAAAAGACATAAACACAAGTAAAGCATCCCTTTTTTCCTTGCCAAATATGATGAAGTAATGACAAAGGGCTCCTTTTAATTCATATGCTTTCAGATTTAAGATTTTAGACATTTTATGTCATGATATTCTTATTTTTTTTTTTCTTTTTTCGGCTGTACCATGCAGCATATAGGATCTTGTTTCTCTCCAATGATCAAACCTGTGCCCCTTGCATTGGGAGCATGGAGCTTTAACCACTGGACCATCAGGGAAGTCCCTGACAGTCTTCTTTCCTAAAGATAAGCATATTCCCTGATTCCAAAACCAAACTGTCAGTAATTAACGTAAGATTTACTTCAGTGGTGCATATGATGACTTTTTGCAGTATTAAGCTTAAATAGAAGCTGATAAAAACAAAAAGTTTTAATTCACTAATGTAAAGATAACTTGTTGTCTATGACTTCATTATTAAGCAAGTTTGAAAGGTTAAACACTCACATTCTAAATTACAGGATAAAGGTTACTCATTCATTTCCTTGTTGCACAAAGAAATAGTCTTAAGCAGAGGAAATAGAAACAATTTTGGAATATTTATGCATTTAAATAACTTTTGATCATTTATTCACTGGACACTTGAATACCTACTGTGTGGCAGAGCTAGCCCTCAATGTAAGAGATTTACCTCAAATTCAAAATGTATGTCTTTTATTCTTGAGTCATTTAACTCTATTAAATATTACTGCTAGTTGAAGTCTAATCTTTAAAACAAATTAATAATATCATTTTAAGTTTAAACCTTTCAAATACTGAATACCTGCATACTCAGAATTATGAGAAAATCAGATTATATCTTATCCATTTTGGATAAGAGAAGAGAATACGATAAAGCAAATGGGGCAAAAGCACAACAATTGGCACAATCGAAGTAGAGAATCTAGAGGAGTTGTTTACAATACTCTTGCAACTTTTCCATGTATATTTTAAATTATATCAAAATGAAAAACTACCAAAAAATGAGAAAAATAAAAATAAAAACACCATATGACATCAATTCCACTTCTGGACATAGATCCAAAAGAAATGAAAGCTAGATCTCAAAGAGATATCTACACTCACATGTTCATTGCAGCATTATTTACAACAGTCAAGACATGGGAACAACCAAAATGTCCACTGACAGATGAACGGATAAAGAAAATGTGATACTCACAGAGAGAGAAATATTATGCAGCCATTACAAAGAGTGAAATTCTGCTATTTGCAATAATATGGATGCACTTTAAGGTCATTATACTAGGTGAAATAAGTCAGACAGATAAATAGTATATGATCTCACCTACATGTTAAGTCTTAAAAAAAAATTAATCATAGAAACAGAGAAGAGATGAATGGTTACCATGGCTGCCAAGACCATGGGTTGGGGAAGATATGGATGAGAGTAGTCAAAAGGTACAAACCTCCAAGCGTCCTGGAGACATAATGAACAGCATGCTAATTATTGTAACAATAGTTGTACATTTGAAAGTTATTAAGAGAATAAATCTTAAAAGTTCTCATCACAGGAAGGAAATGTAATTATGTGAGGTTGTTGTTGTACAGTTGCTAAATCATGTCCAACTCTTTGTGACCCTATGTGTGCATGCATGCTAAGTCTCTGCAGTTGTGTCAGACCCTTTGCGACGCTATGGTTTGTAGCCTGCCAGGCTCCTCTGTCCATGGGATTCTCTAGGCAAGAATACTGGAGTGGGTTGCCATACCCTCCTCCAGGGGATCGTCCCAACCCAGAGATCAAACCCACGTCTCCTACATCTCCTACATTAGCCAGTGGGTGCCTTATCACTAGCGCCACCTGGGAAGCCCTTGTAACCCCATGGACTGCAGGAACCAAGGCTTCCCTGTCCTTCACTATCTCCCTGAGTTTGCTCAAACTCATGTCCATTGAGTCAATGATGTCATCCAACTATCTCATCCTCTGTCATCCCCTTCTCCTCCTGTTCTCAATCTTTCCCAGCATCAGGGTCTTTTCCAATGAATCGGCTCTTCACATTAGGTGGCCAAAGTATTGAAGCTTCAGCATCAGTCCTTCCAATGAATATTCAGGGTTAATTTCCTTTAGGACTGACTGGTTTGATCTCCTTGCTGTCCAAAGGGCTCTGAACAGTCTTCTCCAGAACCACAATTCAAAAACATCAATTCTTCAGCACTCAGCTTTCTTTATCATCCAACTCTCAGATCCATACATCCATACATGACTACTGGAAAAACCATAACTTTGACTATATGGACTTTTGTCAGCAAAGTGATATCTCTGCCTTTTAATACACTGTCTAGGTTTGTCATAGCTTTTCTTTCAAGGAGAAAGCATTTTTTAATTTCATGGCTGCAATCACCATTGTTAACTAAGCCTTGTTGTTTAGTCGCTAAGTCATGGCTGACACTTTTGTGACCCCATGGACTATAGCCCGCCAGGCTCCTCTGTCCATGGAATTCCAGGCAAGAAAACTGGAGTGGGTTGCCAACTAACCCTTATTCATTTTAAATATATACATATATCAAACTACCCTATTGTATACCTTAAACTAATACAATGTTATATGTCAACATTATTGATATATCTCAACATATTGAGTTATCTCAACAATACTGGGGATAAAAAGTTGATAAAATTGGTAAGTTGGGAAACTAACCACAAAATCAGTTTCTGTAAAACTGCTGCACAGTCAGCAGAATGATGGTCACTGGTTTAGTGCAATCTGAATCCCTGGGTTGGGAAGATCTCCTAGAGAAGGGAAAGGTATTTCCCCTCCAGTATTCTGGCCTGGAGAATTCCAGGGACTGTACAGTCCATGGGGTCGCAAAGACTTGGAACACAACTGAGTGACTTTCACTTTCACGACAGACACGTGTGGGTAAAATCTAACTTTTATCTTTTCCTGTCAGTGAGAAATGTATGGTAGGAATCTGTTTATTCATCTGGACCCATGGTCCTCTGAGAAGCTCCAATTTATTTACAACTTCAGAAAGTTGTAAGTGAGTTCTGGAGCAGTGATTGGTCAGCTCAGTTTGACTTACTCTCTTCTCTGAGAGTGTCACATCATCAGATGGGTCTCCCAGGGTATAACAATAGACCTATCACTGAGGAAGACATCAAGTAGGATCCAAAACACATTCAAACTAAAAGTTATTCTAACAAAACTAGGTTGATGAACAACCAAAGAAAGGAAGGGTAACAATATTTTCACTTTATCATACAGACGGTGGGAGGATTAATTAGCTTGCTTTTATAAAGTGCTTTAAAGATAAATTGTGCTGTTAACTTGCTGAAACTCATTCTTATTATGCTTATTTGCTGTGTCCTACATAAATATTTAATGGTTACCCTGGGAAAGAAACTCTTGTTTAATCTATCATCCTTTTCTTATTAGTAGACAGTGTAAAACAGCCAAATTTTTCCCCTGAATGTATTATTTTTTTAAAATGCCTCCAAGATAGTTTCCTATCAACCAAGCAACAATCCACAAATGAATCATTAATGTTTGATGTCTCAAAGCAATGGAAACCACATAATATGGTAGAACCTATATGTTGGAGCTCTTTCAAGGTAAAATAGGAATTAATTTTCATTAGGATCACTGCATTCATATTCACATTGGTCATGGCCAAGGTAAGCATTTTAATAAAGAAGAAACAATGCAGGTTTGATTCATTCAGCTATTTCTAAGCAACTGACCACAAAAAACAAAAACAAACAACAACAACAACAAAAAAAGCACACCCTATTTCTGGAAACCTGGGTTTCACAAATTAAGGGAAAACCCTCCTGATGTCACCCAAAGTGATAATTTTAAACTAGCATGGGTCATGCCTTACTGGTGAGAAGGGAGAGGAAGGTGTTCCAACACCTCTTCTCATTGGATTTTTAATGTTTAAGTGAGATAAATGCAAACCCCAGGTTCTAGCCAGGATGTTTATCTGTGCTGCATGAAAGACCTCTGGCTGGCTTGCTTCTCGATGTGCATGTCCCTGGATCTCTTCATATAGCCTTGGCAGAGAAGCATCTTGGTCTCCCACTGCAGCAGGAGTAGATCCCCATGCACACACAGCACTTGGAAGGGGAAGGCAGTAGGGCAGAAAGCCAGCAGATAATCCACAACAAGCAAGGTTAGCAGAAAAATAGCAGGAAGTAAGCAAAGGAGTAATTATTAGGAGAAATACTGTGTACACAGTTACCCCTCTCAAGCCACAGGATTACAGCATGTCTGTCATAATACAAGTGAACAGGTGAACAGAGAATTGGCACTCTTAATATGTTTTCAACTGTTGCCAGGAAAACTCTGTGTCTCTAAAACATGAAATCTAAGTCCAAATAGTTCAGCACCACTGACCCAAGGGACATAGTTAATTCAAAGATGCTGGATAATTTCCTTCCCAGCTGAAGCTTTAATGATCTGGCAAGCTCTGCCTTCATGGGTGGAAAGGCCCTCACTGGGAGGCCAGGCTCCAAACACGGAAATAAAGAGAGCTACCCTTTGTCCCTATTAATAGTTGACTCTATTGACTCAACCAAACCAGAAAGTCTGACTCAACTTTTCCCTGGAACATTTCTCACAGCCACAGGTGGCAGAATTGAGGTTAATATCACTGCTTTACCCACCCAGGGACTTACCTTGGGTGACCTCTGCCTTGAGCTCCTGTTCAGCGAAGAAGATGTCTTTGGGTAGGTTGAAGAGTCAATTCTGTGTCCTTGAAAGAGTCAAGTTCCCTCAAAGGATTGTAGAGTTTCTAGGATAAGCCCTTAGCTTGCAGACCTTGCTGAATTAGGACCTTGCCTTTGGAGATGCACAACTTCCAAGTTAATCACCATTTCTGAGGCTCCATTTACTCCCCAGCAAGATGAAGAAATAGGGTTTCCCTTTGGCTCAGTGGTAAAGAATCCACCTGCCAATGCAGGAGACATGGGTTCAATCACCTATCTGAGAAAATTCCACATGCTGTGGAGCAACTAACCCCATTGCCCATAATTATTGAGCCTGTGTTCTAAAGCCTTGGAGTCTCAACTACTGAATCCCAAGTGCCCTAGAGCTGGTGCTCTGCAACAAAAGAACCCACTGCAATGAGACGCCCACGCATCAAAACTAGAGAAAAGCCCATGCAGCAATGAAGACCCAACACAACCAAAAATAAAATAAACAAATAAAATTATTTTTTAAATGAAGAAATAATATTCTAATTATTAATACCAGGTAATTACCATTTTTTCATCATAAAATGCAATCAATTATATCTTCATGTAAAACAGTGAACTTAATGTAAATGAAAAAAATGCTAACCTTTAAGAGTATATGTTTATTCATCCAATTATACATCTCTCTATCCTCCAGTATCATAACCAAAATTTAAGCAATGTCTTTTTTCATTGAGAATCTCAAGATGCTTCTAACCCATTTATAGCCATTGTTAGTTACATTTTTTCTTCTTTATAAATGTGCCTTTATGAGCTTAACTTTGTTGTCCATATCAACAATGAAATTCTGGAGCATTCAGGGCTGTTCCAACAGGTTATGTATCAACAGCATCAATATATCATTCACATAGTCCATGAGGCTATGTCTAAAAGCACCACATTTCCTTAAATGAATCACATATTGCTGCAAACAAACCTGCTATTCACAAAAGCCACCAGAACCTGGTATAGACAGATGCTCAGCCCCTGAGGGATCAATGTCTGTATGATGCATAACTTAATTAAACCAACATCTCTTCATGTTAAAGATTTTGATTTATTCAAGAATATAAGGCTGGCTGATATTTTAATGAAACAATTGCTTGTAATCATAAATATAATTATCTTACACTGCTGAACAAGACAACAAGAAAGATACATGGACTTTATTACAGCTTCAGAGACACATTTGTTCTCTTTGATGTTCTATTGTTGAATGACCAAAAAATAATTCAAAGCAATTTAAAAATCTCATCTTGGCTTTCTAAATTATACACCATTAAATACCATTATTCAAAGTTCAATGGGCCTGGAAGAAATATTTTCTACAAAGTAACATCAGTTATTATTCTTACAAAGCTATTTTTTAATATAACACATTTAAGTCTGTCTCTTATACACATCTCACGATGGGGAAACGAGGCTCCTCCTGAGGTGTGCCGGGAACAGCTGTCTCTTATACACATCTGCATGTTATCCTATCAGATGTTTTGGTTGCTTTTAACTTTTAACTATTATAAATAATATGATGAATGTCTTGTGTCAAAGATAACAAATCTTTGATCAAATATCTAATGATTTTCATAGGATAAATCTTTACAATTCTCAAGGAAACTGTTAAGGACTTTCTCACATATTGTCAGTTTCCCTCCATAAAGTCATGCCTGTATACGTCCCCACCATCTTCTCACATTCTTGATGACACTGTCCTTATTAAAAATACTTCTATCAGTAAATTCCATATTTTGAAGAGATATTTGTACTCCCATGTTTATTGCAGTATTAATCATAACAGCCAAGACATGGAAATAATCTAAATGTACTTCAATGGATGAATGGATAAAGAAAATGTAATAAATACATATCACATATGCACACAAAGAAACACAGAAATATTATTCAACTATTAAATAGATATACATGGCTTCTTAGGTGGTCTGGTGGTTAAAATTCACCCTGCAATGCAGGAGACACCAGATTGGTGCCTCATCTGTGAAAATCCCAGATGCTGTGGGGCAACTAAGCCCATGTGCCACAACTACTGAACCTGTGCCCTGGAGCCCATGAGCTACAACTACTGAGCCCATGTGCAGCAACTATTGAAGGCTGCATGCATGTCTAGAGCCCATTCTCTGTAACAAGAGAAGCCACAGCAATGAGAAGCTCACACACTACAGCAGAGTAGTCCCCACGCTCCGCAGCTAGAGGAAGCTCTCACACAACAACAAAGGACCAGTGCAGCCAAAATTCAATTAAAAAGTAAATATTTTTAAAAGCTAAATAATTAACTACAATATATATATATAACATATACATAAAATATACACATATTATATATATATACACATACACACCCATCCAAAAACAGAAGAATACACATTCTTTTCAAGTGCATATGCAATATACTTCAGGTGAGATCACAGGCTAGGACACAAAACAAGCCCTGGGAACTTTAAGTAAACTGATCCCTTGGAGGAGCACATAGCAACCAACTCCAGTATTCTTGTCTGGAGAATCCCCACAGACAGAGGAGTCTGGCAGACTAAAGTCCATGGGGTTGCAAAGAGTCAGACACACAACTGAGTGACTAAGCACACAGCACAGAAATCAAATCAACCATCTTTTCCAACCACAATAATATAAGACTAGAAACCAACTACAAGGGAAAAAACTGGAAAAAAAAAAAAAAAGCCCACAAATAAGTGGAGGCTAAATGACATGCTATGCAACTACTGAGCCTGCACACTCTGGAGCCCACACACTATAACAAAGACCCAGCACAGCCAAAATTGAAAAAACAAAAATCAGGAAAAGAAATTATGGAAACAATCCCATTTATCACATCAAAAAATATATATACCTGACAATAAACATACAAAGGTTTTCTCAGAAAATTGTAAGACAGATTAAAAAGATTAAAGATGATGCAAACAAATGGAACTATATAATGTGTTAAAATGACCATACCACCTCTGACATTCTACAGATTCTATACAATCCCTATCAAAATACCCAGGACATTTTTAACAGAACTAGAACAAATACTTTAAAAAATTTTATGGAAACACAATAGACCCTGAATAGCCAAAACAATCTTGAGGGTTTCCCTGGTGATCCAGTGGTTAAGAATCCACCTTGCTACACAAGGAACACCAGTTTGACCTCTGGTCCACAAAGATCTCACATGCCACAGGGCACCTAAGCCCACACACCACAACTACTGAGCCTACTCTCTAGAGCCTACAAGCTGTAACAAGAGAAGCCACCACAATGAGAAGCTCAAGTGCTGCAAGTAGAGACTAACCCCTGCTTGCCACAACTAGCGAAAGCCTGAGTGCAGCAACAAAGATCCAGCACAGACAAAAAATAAATAAACAAATCTTTAAAAAAAAAAAAGAGAGAGAGAGAGAGAGATCTTGAGAAAGAACAGAACTGGAAGAATCATGTTCCCTGATTATACTACAAAGCAACATTAATCAAAACAATGTGATACAGCAAAAAAACAGACATATAGATCAATGGAACAGAATAGAGAGCCCAGAAATAAATCCACCCACTCATCATCAATTAATCTAAGACAAAGGAGGCAAGAATAGACAATGGAGAAGAAAATATCTCTTCAACCAGTGGTGCTTGGAAAACTGGACAGCTACGTGTAAAAGAATGAAATTAGAATAATTTCTCACACCATATACAAAATAAACTCAAAATGGATTAAGAGACAGAAACCATAAAACTCCTACATAAAAAAAATAGGCAGCATACTCTTTGACATAAATCACAGGAAATTTCTTTTTTTTGATCTATCTACTAAAACAAAACCAACAAAAGCAAAAATAAACAAGTGGGACCTTTTGCACAGGAAAGGAAACCATTGACAAAACAAAATGAAACACAAAAATGACTTACTGAATGGAAGAAAATATTTGCAAATGATATGATTTATACCCAATATATATAAACAACTCATACAACTTAATATCAAAAAACAGACAACCTGATTAAAAAGTGAGTAGAAGGCCTGAATAGACATTTTCAAAAGAGACATACAGATGGCCACTGGGCATAGGAAAAGATGCTTAACATTGCTAATCATCATAGAAATGCAAATCAAAACCATAATGAGTTATCACCTCATACCTGTCAGAATGGCTACCATCAAAAGACCAGAAACGACAAGCGTCGGTAAGGATGTGGAGAAAAGGGAACCCTTGCACACTGTTGGTAGGAATATAAACTGGTGCAGCCATTGTGGAAAACAGTATGGAGGGTTCTCAGAAAACTAAAACTAGAATTACCACATGATCCAGCAATTTTATTCCTGGGCATATATCAGAAGAAAACAAAACCACTAATTTGAAAAGATGCATGCACCCCAATGTTCATAGCAGCATTATTTACAATAGCCAAAACATGAAGGAAACCTGTGTCCATCAAAAAATAAATGGATAAAATGATGTGGTATATACATACAATGAAATGGTACTCAATAATGAAAAGAATGAAATTTTGCCATTTGGAACAACATGGATGGACCTGGAGGATATTATGTTAAGTAAGGTAAGTGAGACAGAGAAAGACAAATACTAAATATTATCACTCATATGTGGAATCTGAAAAATTAAAACTAGTGAAGATAACAAAAAATTAAATATATATGTATATATATATATACACACACATATACATACATACATACAATAGAATATTATTCAGCCACAGAAAAAAGGAAATTCCACCATGTGCTACAACATGGATAAACTGAAGGACAGTCTACTAAGTGATATAAGCCAGAGAGAAAAACAAATAATGTATGGTATCATTTCTATGTGGAACCTAAAAGAAAATAAAAGTCAATTTCATAGAAATAGGGAATAGAATGGTGATTGCCAGTAGATAGGGGGAGAGGGAAATAAGATCTAGGTCAAAGAAGGCTGAGAACCAAAATATCAATGCTTTCGAACTGTGGTAATAGAAAAGTCCCTTTGACAGCAAGGAGATCAAACCAGTCAATCCTACATGAAATCCACCCTGAATATTCATTTGAAGAACTGATGCTGAAGCTGCAGCTCCAATATCTTGGCCACCTGATGCTAAGAGCCTACTCATTGGAAGAGATCCTGATGCTGGAAAAGATTGAAGGCAGAAGGAGAAGGGAACAACAGAGGATGAGATGGTTGGATTGCATCACTGACTCAATGGACATGAGTTTGAGCTAACTCCAGCAGATAGTGAAGGACTGGGAAGTCTGATGTGCTGCAGTTAATGGGGTTGCAAAGAGTTGGACATGACTGAGCGACTGAACAACAAAACCAAGGTCAAGAAGTACAAACTTTGGTGACTGCAGTTATAATACAATATCATGGACCCGAAAATCACTGTGAGTGATCTTCAATGTTCTCACCACACACCCAAAAAAACTTAACTATGTAAGATGATGGATGTATGAATTATTTTTATCTTGGTAATCATCCCACAGAGTACTGAACATGAGCATGCAAGTATTGTGCATATGTGTATGTGAAACTATTTTTGTACACTTAAATATATGCAATTATACTTAACTATTCCTCAATAAAGTTGGGAAAAATACTTCTATTATTCAGTTAATATTTATAATATTTATTGTATACCTACTTTGGGCCAGATCCTGGGTATGGCTTCAATAAATGAGGACTGGTGGAAGAAACAAAATCACAAATGAGTGCAAGAACTGATGAACACACAGGCTAATAAATATAATGTATTATGTTAAAATAAGTAAGTAAAATGAGCTCTGGCTAAGAAAAGAAGAGGCAATTTCCTAAGTGGGAAAAACCCCTGAGTTAAAGCAAGTATTTGCATTATTCTGATCTTCTTTTTTAAAAATACCCTCTAGGTATTATTGAAGAAGAAAATGGCAAGCTACTCCAGTATTCTTGCCTGGGGAATCCTGTGGACAGAGAAGCTGGCAGGAAAGAGTCCATGGGGTCACAAAGAGTTGGACGCGACTGAGTGACTAAGCCCTAGCCCAGATATTATAGGTATCATTTCTGGTACATGATATTTTAAATGTTGTCATACAGAGGACAGTATTCCTAGGAATACTGCTTACAAAAGTTGGCTAACCACTGAGTACAAGCCAAACAGAACTTTAATCAACATTTTGTGCCAGTCAAGGAAAAGCATCTTAACAACCCTGGGCTGGATCCAAACCTGGTGATGAGTGTATGGATGGCAAATTCAAATATGATCCAGTGAAGGACTTTCTGCTTTCCTGAAGCAACCTTTAAAGTGAGTTAGGAGAACTTGCTGAATGTTTTTTAGTAAGTGGTACTACTATTTTTGTAAACCATCTAAAACCAGGAAAAAGCAAACAATTTGAAAATAATGCAGGCACATTAATATCCAAAATTTCAGTGCACCTCAAGAATTTAACTACAAATTTTTACTGTAAATTAAGGAAAGGTGTGAAACTACAATCAGCAAGCCTCTCAAGGATATAGCAGTAAATGCAGCCAAAAATGTTCAAAGAAAACAAAGCAGAACTAAATTGAATGAAAAGGGATTTAAAACACTGCCAAAATGCAAAATTAAGCTTTCTTGTTCTCACATTTTGCAGTTAATTTATCCCATTATCATCCTTTGACCTAATATTTACCATCAGTTTTACTGTCAGGATTTTAGCTGTTCTGTTAACATGCCCTCAGTTGTAGAGATATAAACCTCAGGGTATAACTGAATTTTTGAGCAAAGAAAAAGAACCCACTTAACCCAAAGCAATGCATGCCAGGCATCCTCTGCAGTTCCTCCAGCATCTGGAAGTACTTATGTGTGAATAATCCTGCCCTGGGCCACTGTTCAAGCAACAAATCTCAAAATGTAGATGTTATGGGATAGTTTATGAGATTCGGTGATGTCTTTGCTCTAAGTTTCAATGCTGTGTGACTTTGACAAATCACTTAACTTTTTTTAAACCCTATAAAATGTATATTACCAAAATGATACTTAATCTTAACAGCTGTGAAAATTAAGTGAGATAATACATGTTCAGAAATCTTAACATATAGCACAATATTACTAGTGGTAGTACAAAATAATTATTTTTGTGGCTGTTACAGTTATTTACACGTCATGCTTACAAAACAATTTCTAGTCTTCTTATGTCACAGCAACTTCTTGTTGAAATATCCAGGGAAATACCATCACTCAGACCTTGCTTTGCACAAATTCAAACCTGAATAAATTTAATTCTGCACTTATTTGCAGTTTCCAGTAGTACATAATATTCAAAGCCTACCCAATATTTTTTATTCTCATTCTTAAATGTATTAACCTCAATTAGGTTCATGAAATCCAAGTAAAAACAGAGAAACATATATTTTTATATAATGTAAATGTATTCATGTACATATTAAAATATGTTCTTCATGAATAACTTTTTTCTCTGATGAATTAAGAAAATAAAACATAAGGGGGGAAGAGGGGGTGGGGAGTGTCAAAACCACAGTTACCACACTATCTCTGAGAAGGAGGGTAACTATCTGCTCAGACCCATACTGACACTGCCTTCCCTCGAAGACAGCAGGACAGAGTGTTCTGGAAGGATGGGGACCTTTAGCTAGCTACAGATGCTATCTCAGCTGATGGCTTTCTATTATAGGTAGGGGATATTGATAGCAGGGCAAGTAACAGAGAACTCTGTTTTACTCATAAAGATGGTGACACCCAGCCTGGTTCCTCCCTGCAGCTGTCTATAATGTGGAATGTAGCAGAATGCCTGTGATTCCAGACCACCAAAATGAGTGAGGGAAGGAAGGATCCTGCAGATAGCATCCACTTGCTGAGTCCAAGTTTACAGAAGGAACCTTATGGCAAAGAAGGCACAAGCATCTTAGTTACAATAAGAAGAGGGAATATTCCAGACTTCCTCAGTGGCTCAGTGGTGAAGAGGCCGCCTGCCAATGCAGAACAGAAGACATAGGTTCCATCCCTGATCCAGGAGGATCAGAGCACGCTCCAGAGCAACTAAGCCTGAACGCCACAACGATTGAGCTTGCTCTAGAGCCCAGGAGCCACAGCTACTGAGCCCATGCGTCCCAGAGCCTCCACAACAAGTGAGGCCACTGCAATGCGACTGGAGAGTAGCCCTTGCTCACCGTAACTAGAGAAAGCCCATGAAGATCCAGTGCAGCCAAGAATAAATAAGTAAATAAAATTAATTTTAAAAGAAGAGGTAATATTCCAAAGCAAACCAGATCATGAAATTTGTCTCAACAGTGTTTCTGAGGAGCGATCAAAATACAACATATATTTGGGGAATAAGAAACACCTGGAGTAACAGGCAAATTTGGCCTTGGAATGCGGAATGAAGCAGGGCAAAGACTAATAGAGTTTTGCCAAGAAAATGCACTGGTCATAGCAAACACCCTCTTCCAACAACACAAGAGAAGACTCTACACGTGGACATCACCAGATGGTCAACACCGAAATCAGATTGATTATATTCTATGCAGCCAAAGATGGAGAAGCTCTATACAGTCAACAAAAACAAGGCCGGGAGCTGACTGTGGCTCAGATCATGAACTCCTTATTGCCAAATTCAGACTCAAATTGAAGAAAGTAGGGAAAACCACTAGACCATTCAGGTATGACCTAAATCAAATCCCTTATGATTATACAGTGGAAGTGAGGAATAGATTTAAGG
>SJYT01046845.1:27674-52081 GCA_006410635.1 Cephalophus harveyi
GACTGCAAGGAGATCCAACCAGTCCATTCTGAAGGAGATCAACCCTGGGATTTCTTTGGAAGGAATGATGCTAAAGCTGAAACTCCAGTACTTTGGCCACCTCATGCGAAGAGTTGACTCATTGGAAAAGACTCTGATACTGGGAGGGATTGGGGGCAGGAGGAGAAGGGGACGACCGAGGATGAGATGGCTGGATGGCATCACTGACTCAATGGATGTGAGTCTGAGTGAACTCCGAGAGATGGTGATGAACAGGGAGGCCTGGCGTGCTGCGATTCATGGGGTCGCAAAGAGTCGGACACGACTGAGCGACTGAACTGAACTGAATTAAAATTCCTGAACCAGGGCTCTGCAAACTTCATTCTTCACTGTGTTTTTCTATCTAGATTCTCAACGCAGAGAAGATACTGCTACTGCTACTGCTAAGTCACTTCAGTTGTGTCCGACTCTCTGTGACCCCACAGACGGCAGCCCACCAGGCTCCCCCATCCCTGGAATTCTCCAGGCAAGAACACTGGAGTGGGTTGCCATTTCCTTCTCCAATGCATGAAAGTGAAAAGTGAAAGGGAAGGCTCTCAGTCGTGTCCAACTCTTCGCGACCCCATGGACCGCAGCCTACCAGGCTCCTCCGTCCATGGGATTTTCCAGGCAAGAGTACTGGAGTGGGGTGCCATCGCCTTCTCTGGCAGAGAAGATAGGGGAAGACCAAAAAGACAAAGTACAAGCAACTCTGCTTAATTCCAGGTCCTTTACTCACTGAAAGTTTGGAAGCCTGAGTCATTACTGGAAGTATAATCTCCATCTCCTCCACAGCGCAGTTCCACTGCAGCCAGCTTTCTTTCTAAGTCTGTCTTGGCAAATGAATTTAACCCACAGAAATGCCATTTGCTTACTATGCCCTTGGATCAAAAGACTGTTGGCATTCCGGAACAGCAACCCTCATTATTTTCTCTGTTGCTATTCACCAACTTTGACACCTTCCTGTCAGTAGCATTATACATGTAATTCATCAAGCTACAGTTTCAACATAAACTCTTCAAACACACCTCTCTTGTAAAGTATGCTTGCTGGTTTTCTTCTGTTATATCCCTTTGCGTTAACTTCCAGCTGACAGACCAAGATTTTTTTTTCTTTCCTGTAATCATTAATCTTAAATGAAAAGTTGTTCAAATCCCTTCCAATAGCTTCAGGGGCAGAGCCTCCTGCTGGCACTAGTAACTCTCATAAATATTATTGGGATTGTGCATGTACATTAGGGAGAGATTTTCAACCCCAGAGAACATGAAAGGAACACCAGCAGTCTCATTGAGTCTGAGGCATGCAGCTGAACACAGGTGAGAATGCAGACAGGAAATTAGCTAGCAATTGAAAGGGCACACAGGTATTCCACACAGTCTCTGCTTCTAAGAAGCAGTAACAACATCACCCTTTATTGTGTATTACTGCTCCTTATTATTACATCTTATCTCCTCTTGTAAATGATAAACTCCCTGAAAGAAGCATCTTTGTATTATTCATGAACTATCTGGCAGATAGGCACTTAGGAGATGTTTGTGGAATAAAGGAATGGATGAGTGGATAAATGGGTAGAGACCTGGGTAGATGGGTGAATAGCTTGTGAAGTAAATTTTACATTATTCACATGTCAAAAAAGTCCCTGGTAAGAACATACCCCCCAATATCAAGATGAGCAAAAAAATTTCAAGTATTTTTTAAAAAGAACTATCACACTATTTGTGTGTCTATGTTTATGCCTCAAAGCCACCCACATGATTTTCGCAGCTATTTCAAAAAGTAAAACCACTACTGTATTTTGGAAAAATATTGATGTTAGTAGTCTGACCATGTGCTGAAGACTTTGGAGCATTTTCTAGAGACATATTGCCTGTAGAAATTAGTGACAGAAGATTATGACAGGTAAAAAGAAACATGCTTAACAAATTAGGTCAAAAAGAACCTGTAATATATTATTCTCAAAATTATACTTAAATTTAAGCTCAGAACACTTACTATGAGCTAAAAGAGAGACAAAGCCCTTGTGATGAAGAGATTGTGAATTTAGAGCTATGGAACATAGTTTACCACATTTACTTCATGGGAAATAGATGGGGAAACAGTGGAAACAGTGTCAGACTTTATTTCTGGGGGCTCCAAAATCACTGCAGATGGTGACTGCAGCCATGAAATTAAAAGACGCCTACTCCTTGGAGGGCTTCCCTGGTGGCTCAGAGGTTAAAGCGTCTGCCTCTGATGCGGGAGACCCAGGTTCGATCCCTGGGTCAGGAAGATCCCCTGGAGAAGGAAATGGCAATCCACTCCAGTATTCTTGCCTGGAGAATCCCATGGGCGGAGAAGCCTAGTAGGTTACAGTCCACGGGGTCGCAAAGAGTCGGACACGACTGAGCGACTTCACCTCACCTCACCTCTACTCCTTGGAAGAAAAGTTATGACCAACCTAGAGAGCATATTCAAAAGCAGAGATATAACTTTGCCGACTAAAGTCCGTCTAGTCAAGGCTATGTTTTTTCCAGTAGTCATGTATGGATGTGAGAGTTGGACTGTGAAGAAGGCTGAGCGCCGAAGAATTGATGCTTTTGAACTGTGGTGTTGGAGAAGACTCTTGAGAGTCCCTTGGACTGCAAGGAGATCCAACCAGTCCATTCTGAAGGAAATCAGCCCTGGGATTTCTTTGGAAGGAATGATGCTAAAGCTGAAACTCCAGTACTTTGGCCACCTCATGAGAAGAGTTGACTCACTGGAAAAGACTTTGATGCCGGGAGGGATTGGGGGCAGGAGGAGAAGGGGATGACAGAGGACAAGATGGCTGGATGGCATCACTGACTCGATGGACGTGAGTCTGAGTGAACTCCGGGAGTTGGTGATGGACAGGGAGGCCTGGCGTGCTGCAATTCATGGGGTCACAAAGAGTCAGACACGACTGAGCGACTGAACTGAACTGAACTAAACTTACCACATTTAAGTGTTCTGGTAAGAATAAAATTCTAAAGAGTGCCAGACATTTCTTCTGTTTTAATATGTCAACTTTATTCCCAACAAGCTGGCTAACTTTCTGGTCTGCAATGGTTCTCTATAAACTTACACAGTAATAAGCAACTCTGAGCATGGCTTAAAATCCTATGCAAAATCTAGCTTCTCCCCCAGACACTGAAACTATTTGGCAGAGAATTTAAAATAATTTTCATTAATAGGCTAAAGTTTCTAATTTAAAAGGTAGAAGACATCCACGATCAAAGGGGTAATTTCATCAGAGGCACACTAGAAATAAATAAAACAGTAACAGAGATAAAGAATGCCTTCAACTGCTCATCAACAGGCTTGACATTTGAAAGAACAAATAGACTTCAAGAAAAGTCAATAGCAATTACTCAAACTGAAATCTAAGCAAAAAGAAAAAGGAACGAAAAAAATTTTAATAGAACATCAAGAGCCGTTGAACAATATGCCAGAGGACAAGAAAGAAAACAAAGGGCCAAAAGAACATACTTGAAGAAATAAAGGACAAAAGTTTTCGAAATTAATGACAGTTATGAAGCAATAAATCCAAGAAGTCCAGAAAAGAGTAAGCATAATACATTTTTTAAAATATATAGCTCTATCACATTCAAAGTGCTAAGAACAAAGACAATGAGAAATTTTTGAAAAGAAGCATTATATACAGAGGAATGAAGACAATAATTGCAGCAAACTTCTTATCAGAAAACTTCTAAGCTAGAAGGCAATGCCATTTAAATGTTGAAAGACAAACTGTCAACCCAGAATTCATTGTTTAAATATTGAATTCATTTACTGATTCAGCAAATACTCTTCATGGTAATAAGCTTCCCTCCTTTTGAGGTAGATTCACTTTATTTTGTTTTTTAATAGAATGAAAGATTATTTAAATTATTTAGTGCTTTAAACTTTCACAGCTTCCACACACATGATTTCATATCATCTATTAATACCTTTTTTTAATCTCCTACCTATATTGGCCCTCCCTCTCACTCCTCTCTCCTCACTGGTAACCACTAGTTTATTCTCGATATCTGCTGAGACTGCTTCTCTTTGTTACGTTCACTAGTTTGCTGTAGTTTTTATACTCCACAATAAGTGATATCATACAGTATTCATCTTTGTCTGATTTATTTCATTTAGCATAAAGCTCTCCAAGTCCATCCATGTTGGACAAATGGCAAACTTCCACTCTTTTTCATGGCTTAGTGGTATTTGTGTGTGTGTGTGTGTGTGTGTAATGTATCTTTTCAAATTAGTGTTTTGGTTTTTTCAGATATATACGGTAGTGGAACTGCTGTCAACCCAGAATTCTTTACTCTGCAAAAGTAACTTTCAGGGCCTTCCCTGGTGGTCCAGTGCTTAAGAATCCATTTTCCAATGCAGCGGACAGGAGTTCGTTCAATCTCTGGTGGGGGAACAAAGATCCCACATGCTGTGGGGCAACTAAGCCTGCTACAATTACTGAGCCTGTGCACTCTAGAGCCCACATGGGGCAGCTAAAGACCTAACACAGCCAAATAAATAAATAGTTTAAGTTAGCTTTCGAAAATGAAGAAGAAACAAATGCCTTCACACAAAACTAAGGAAATTTATTGCTAACATACCTACTCTACGAGAACTGTTAAATTTCTTCAGGCAAAAATAATATATCAGACTGAAAGCTGGATCTACAAAAAAAAAAAAAGAATAAATGAAGATAAAATTAACATTTTCTTATTTTCAACTATTCTAAAACAAAAATAACAGCAATGCATTGTATGTTTATAGCATATAAAAAAGTAAAAAGTATGCCAATAGCACAAAGAATAGGAAGAAGCAATTGAGAGTATACAGTTGAAGCTCCTTACAGTACAAATGAAATAGTATAATACCATTTGAAGATGCTATTAGTTATATATGCATATGATGAGCCCTACCTTAACCACTAAAACAAATTTTAAAAGAGGTATAAATAATAAATTAGTAGAGGAGATAAAATAGAAACACTGAAAATGCTCTAGGCAGAAAAGGGAGAGGGGAGCAAAGAACAGATAAAAGAAATGGAAAATAGCTAGGGGAAAAAAAGTGTTAATCTAATCATACAAATAATTACATTAAATGTGAATTTAATTTCAAATTGGATTTTTAAAAACAAGATTCAAATATGCACTATCAACAACAAATCTACTCCAAGTTTAAGTAAAAGTGAAAGTCGCTCAGTCCTGTCTGACTCTTTGTGACCCCATGGACTATACAGTCCACGGAATTCTCCAAGTCAGAATACTGGAGTGGGTAGCTATTCCCCGCTCTAGGAGATCTTCTCAACCCAGGGATAGACATAAATAAAAAGGAAAAGGATGAAGAAAGATAAATCATGCTGATATTATACAAATGGAAAGTGGAGTAACTATATTAAAATCAAACAAAGTAAGCTTCAGAAAGAAAGTAATATTGGAGAATAAAAAGGGATAATACACAATGATAAGAACGTCAATCCTCCAATAAAACATGCATCTAACAGCAGAGCTTCAAATATATGAGCCAAAAATTGATGGAATTGAAAGAAATTAACAAATTCATGATTATGGTTGAAAACTTCAGTACTCCCTGTGGGAACTGATAAAACAGGTAAACATAAAATCATTAAATGTTATAGAGGAACTAAACAACACTATCAATCAACAAAATCTGAATAATGTACAGAACATTCCACCTAACAGCAAAATTTATTTTTAAGTGCACATGGAACAAATGCTAAGATAATTATACTCTGAATCATGAAACAGACTTAACACATTTAGAATAAAAATCATATTATAATATAAATTTGATATAAAAATTAATATAAAGTTTTATTATTTCCAAGTGGGAGTAGAAATTTAGGCTCTGTACTCAGGCTTTGCTGACTGAAGTCACAGATCACCTGTGCTTTTCCATGATGTTTGGTTGGTATAGGTGGTTACTGTTTCCCATCTTGCTAAACTGCTTTTTTCCCATGTAGAGAGAGAAGGATTTTCTTTGGACTATTAACCTAGTTACTGATCTTCCTTGGGTGCAAATTTCTCCAACGCTCAAACTGGAATATATGGGAGGCAACCCCTTCATGGATCACAGCCTTGTTGTGACAAAGGGACTTGTGTAACTCAATAAAGCTATAAGCCATGTTGTGCAAGGCCACCCAAGACAGGTTACAGAGAAGAGTCCTGACAAAATGTGGTCCACTAGAGAAGGGAATGGCAAACTACTTCAGTATTCATGCCACAAGAACCCCAAGAACAGTATGAAAAGGCAAGAAGTATGACAACAGAAGATGAGGCCCCCAGGTCAGAAGGTGTCCAACATGCTACTGAGGAAGATCGGTGGGCAATTACTAATAGCTCCAGAAAGAATGAAGTGGCTGGGGCCAAAGCAGAAATGATGCTCAGCTCTGGATGTGTCTGGTGGTGAAAGTAAAGTTTGATGCTGTAAAGAACAATATCGCACAGAAACCTGGAATGTTAGGTTCATGGATCAAGGTAAATTGGACATGGTCAAGCAGATGGCAAGAGTGAACACTGACATCTTAGGAATCAGTGAACTAAAATGGACAGGAATGGGCAAATTTAATTCAGGTGACCCTTATATCTACTATTATGCTCAAGAATCCCTTTGAAGAAATGGAGTAGCCTTCATAGTCAACAAAAGAGTCCAAAGTGTAGTATTTGTCAGCAATCTCAAAAAAGACAGAGTGATCTTGATTTGTTTCCAAGGCAAAACATTCAACATCTCAGTAATCCAAGTCTATGCCCTGATCACTGATGACAAAGAAGCTGAAGCTGATCAGTTCTATGAAGACCTTCAAGATCTTCTAGAACTAAACCCAAAAAAGATGTCCTTTTCATCACAGGGGACTGGAATGCAAAAGTATGAAGTCAAGAAATATCTGGAGTAACAGGCAAGTTTGGCCTTGGAGAATAAAATGAAGCAGGGCAAAAGCTGAGTTTTGTCAGGAGAATGCACTGATCATAGCAAATCCCTTTTCCAACAACACAGGAGGTGAGTCTACACATAGACATCACCAAACACTCAATACCAAAATCAGATTGATTATATTCTTTGCAGCCAAAGATGGAGAAGCTCTATATATTCAGCAAAAACAAGACCTAGAGCTAACTGTGGCTCAGATCATCAGCTCCTTATTGCAAAACTCATACTTAAATTGAAGAAAGTAGGGAAAAACTAGACCTAAATCAAATCCCTTATTTTTATACAGTGGAGGTAACGAATAGATTCAAGGGATTAGATCTGGTAGAGAGAGTGCCTAAAGAACTATGGACAGAGGTTTGTAACACTGTGCAGGAGGCAGTGACCAAACAAACCATCCCAAAGAAAAAGAAATGCAAGAAGTAAAAGGGTTGTCTGAGGAGGCCTTACAAATAGCTGAGGAAAGAAGAGAAGCAAAAGACAAGGGAGAAAGGGAAAGATATATACAACTGAATGCAGAGTTCCAGAGAATAGCAAGGAAAGAGAAGAAGGCCTACTTAAATGAACAGTGCAAAGAAACAGAGGAAAACAACAGAATGGGCAAGAGTAAAGATCTGTTCAAGAAAATTAGATCAAGGGAACATTTCATGCAAGGATGGGCACAATAAAGGACACAAACAGCAAGGACCTAAAAGAAGTAAGCTTTGGGAGTTGGTGATGGACTGGGAAGCATGCTGCAGTCCATGGGGTCGAAAAGTGTTAGACATGACTGAGCAACTGAACTGAACTGAAGCAGAAAAGATTAAGACGATTTGGCAGGAATACACAGAAGAACTATACAAAAAAAGGTCTTAATGACCCAGATAACCATAATGGTGTGGTCATTCACCTAGAGCCAGACATCCTGGAATGTGAGGTCAAGTGGGCCTTAGGAAACATTACTATGAAAAAGCTAGTGGAGGTGACAAAATTCCAGCTGAGCTATTTCGAATCCTAAAAGATGATACTATTAAAGTGCTGCACTCAATATGCCAGCAAATTTGGAAAACTTAGCAGTGGTCACAGGACTGGAAAAGGTCAGTTTTCATTCCAATCCCAAAGAAGAACAATGCCAAAAAATGTTCAAACTACCACATAACTGCACTCATTTCACATGCTAGCAAGGTTATGCTCAAAATCCTTCAAGATAGGCTTCAGCAGTATTTTAATCTAGAACTTCCAGATGTTCAAGCTGGATTTAGAAAAGGCAGAGGAACCAGAGATCAAATTGCCAACGTATACTGGACCACAGAGAAAGCAAGGGAATTTCAGAAAAACATCTACTTCTGCTTCATTGACTATGCTAAAGCCTTTCACTGTGCGGATCACAACAAATTGTGGAAAATCCTTAAAGAGACGGGAATACCAGACTACCTTCCCCTTCTCCTGAGATATCTATGTGTGGGTCAAGAAGAAACAGTTGAAACATGTATATTATCATTTATGAAACAAATCACCAGTCCAGGTTCAATGCATGATACAGGATGCTCGGGGCTGGTGCACTGGGATGACACAGAGGGATGGGATGGGGAGGGCGGTGGGAGGGGGGTTCAGGATGGGGAACACATGTACACCCATGGTGGATTCATGTCAATGTATGGCAAAACCAATACAATATTGTAAAGTAACTACCTTCCAATTAAAATAAATAGATTCATATTAAAAAAGAAAAAAATAAAGAAAGAGCTAATAAATTTAGCACTTTCTTGTCCATGAGAAAAAAAAAAAAAAAAGGAACTGAACATGGAACAACTGACTGGTCCAAAATTGGGAGAGGAGTTATGATAACACTGGATATTGTCACCCTATTTATTTTACTTCTATGCCGAATACATCATGTGAAATGCTGGCTGGATGAATCACAGGCTGGAATCAATATTGCCAGGAGAAATATCAACAACCTCAGATATGCAGATGATACCACCTTAATGGCAAAAAGTGAAGAGGAACTGATTATGGTTTCAGGGTGTCTGCCCTCCAATGCCCTCTTGCAACACCTACCGTCTTACTTGGATTTCTCTTACCTTGGACACAGGGTATCTCTTCATGGCTGCTCCAGCAAAGTGCAGCCGTTGCTCCTTACCTTGGACGAGGGGTATCTCCTTACCACCACCCCTCCTGACCTTGAACATGGAGTAGCTCCTCTAGGCCCTCCTGTGCCCGCGCAGTCACCGCTCCTTGGACGTGGGGTAGCTCCTCCCGGCCGCCACCCCTGGCCTTGGGCGTGGGGTAGCTCCTTTAGGCCATTCCTGAGCCATCACAGCCTGGCACTCTCGGCCGCTGCCCCTGACCTTAGACGTGGGGTAGCTCCTCTCAGCCACACTTGTGTGCCGTCATAGCCACCCGCGCTTGTGACAAGAATAAGAAGAGGTGGCAAGAATACACAGAAGAACTGTACAAAAAAGATCTTCACAGCCAAGATAATCATGATGGTGTGGTCACTCACCTAGAGCCAGACATCCTGGAATGTGAAGTCAAGTGGGCCTTAGAAAGCATCACTATGAACAAAGCTAGTGGAGGTGATGGAATTCCAGTTGAGCTGTTTCAAATCCTGAAAGATGATGCTATGACAGTGCTGCACTCAATATGCCAGAAAATTTAAAAGACTCAGCAGTGGCCATAGGACTGGAAAAGGTCAGCTTTCATTCCAGTCCCAAAGAAAGGCAATGCCAAAGAATGCTCAAACTACTGCACAATTGCACTCATCTTACACGCTAGTAAAGTAATGCTCAAAATTCTCCAAATCAGGCTTCAACAATACATGAACCATGAACTTTCAGATGTTCAAGTTGGTTTTAGAAAAGGCAGAGGAACGAAAGATCAAATTGCCAACATCCACTGGATCATCAAAAAAGCAAGAGAGTTCCAGGAAAACATCTATTTCTGTTTTGTTGACTATGCCAACGCCTTTGACTGTGTGGATCACAAGAAACTGTGGAAAATTCTGAGAGAGATGGGAATACCAGACCACCTAACCTGCCTCTTGAGAAACCTATATGCAGGTCAGGGAGCAACAGTTAGAACTGGACATGGAACAACAGACTGGTTCCAAATAGGAGAAGGAATACGTCAAGGCTGTATATTGTCACCCTGCTTATTTAACTTATATGCAGAGTACATCATGAGAAATGCTGGGCTGGAAGAAGCACAAGCTGGAATCAAGATTGCCAGGAGAAATATCAATAACCTCAGATATGCAGATGACACCACCCTTATGGCAGAAAGTGAAGAGGAACTAAAAAGCCTCTTGATGAAAGTGAAAAAGGAGTGAAAAATTTGGCTTAAAGCTCAACATTCAGAAAACAAAGATCATGGCATCTGGTCCCATCACTTCATGGGAAATAGATGGGGAAACGGTGTCAGACTTTATTTTTTTAGGCTCCAAAATCACTGCAGAGGGTGATTGCAGCCACGAAATTAAAAGCTGCTTAGTCCTTGGAAGAAAAGTTATGGCCAACCTAGATAGTATATTGAAAAACAGAGACATTACTTTGCCAACAAAGGTCTGTCTAGTCAAGGCTATTGTTTTTCCAGTGGTCATGTATGGATGCGAGAGTTGGACTGTGAAGAAAGCTGAGCATCAAAGAATTGATGCTTTTGAACTGTGGTGTTGGAGAAGACTCTTGAGAGTCCCTTGGACCGCAAGGAGATCCAACCCTTCCATTCTAAAGGAGATTAGCCCTGGGTGTTCTTTGGAAGGAATGATGCTAAAGCTGAAACTCCAGTACTCTGGCCACCTCATGAGAAGAGTTGACTCATTGGAAAAGACTTTGATGCAGGGAGGGATTGGGGGCAGGAGGAAAAAGGGACGACAGAGGATGAGATGGCTGGATTACATCACTGACTTGATTGACGTGAGTTTGAGTGACCTCTGGGGGATGGTGATGGACAGGGAGGCCTGGCATGCTGGGATTCATGGGGTCGCAAAGAGTCGGACACAACTGAGCAACTGAACTGAACTGAACTGAAGAGGAACTAAAGAGTCTCTTGATGAGAGTGAAAGAGGAAAGTAAAAAAGCTGGCCTAAAACTCAACATTCAAAATACTAAGATTGTGACATACAGTCCCATCACTTCATGGCAAATAGAAACGGAGAAAGTAGAAGCAGTGACAGATTCTGTTTTCTCAGGCTACAAAATCATTGCTGACATTGACTGCAGCCATGAAATTAAAAGACGCTTGCTCCTTGAAAGAAAAGCTGTGACAAACCTAGACAGGGTACAAAAAGAAGAGACATCACTTTGCTGACAAAGGTCCATATAGGCAGAGCTATGGTTTTTCCAGTAGTCACGGAAGACCAGAAAGGCTAAGCACCAAAGAACTGAAGCTTTCAAATTGTGGTGCTGTAGAAGATTCTTGAGAGTCCCTTGGACAGAAAGGAGATCAAACCAGTCAATCCTAAAGGAAATCAACCCTGAATATTCATTGGAAGGATTGATGCTGAAGCTGAAGCTCTAATACTTTGGCCACCTGATGTGAAGGGCCGACTCATTGGAACAGATCTTGATGCTGGGAAAGATTGAAGGCCAAAGGAGAAAAGGGCAGCAAAGGATGAGATGGTTAGATAGTATCACCAACTCAATGGACATGAATTTGAGCAAACTTGGGAGACAGTGAAGGACAGGGAGGCCTAGCATCATACAACCCATGGAGTCACAAAGATTTATACACGACTTAGGAACTGAACAAAAACAACTAATGGGAGGCAAAAAGGAATCTCAGGGATTTCATCACTGTCTTGTTTCTTGGATCCAAGATCCCTAAGTAGTGTGCCTTTCCCATTCTACATTTCAGAGTCTTTTTCTTATTTTTAAGATAATATTATATAATCTTATGTTATATGAATGGAGATTAAAGGGATCTAAATGGAGGTAAAATTTCTATACTCACTTGAACTACAAAAATGTTGACACCAGTAGATTGTGATAATTTATGTCTGCATAACTGCAATCACTAAAAGAATCTATACAAAAAGATGCACTCAAAAATACTATACCTGAATCAAAATGGAATTAAACTCAAAAATTCTAAAATATGTTCAAGTTACAAAAAATTAGGGAAGAGAAAATAAATAAATGAGGAAAAGCTAACAAATCCTTAAATGGTAATCTTAAACACAAACATATCAAAAATTACATTAAATTGAAATATTCTAATTTATATTTAATAAATGTATTTATTTATATGTATATAATTTATAAATATAATTAAAAGACAAAGATTGACAAAATAGATAAAAATAAATGACTGAATTCCTGTGCTATCTTAATAAAAACTAAATTTAGTATACCTATGGTTGATTCATGGAGAAGGCACTGGCACCCCACTCCAGCATTCTTGCCTGGAAAATCCCATGGGCGGAGGAGCCTGGAAGGCTGCAGTCCATGGGGTCGCTAAGAGTCGGACACAACTGAGCGACTTCACTTTCACTTTTCACTTTCGTGCATTGGAGAAGGAAATGGCAACCCACTCCAGCGTTCTTGCCTGGAGAATCCCAGGGATGGGGGAGCCTGATGGGCTTCTGTCTATGGGGTCGCACAGAGTCAGACACGACTGAAGTGACTTAGCAGCAGCAGCAGCATGGTTGATTCATGTTGATGTTTTGCAGAAACCAACAAGTTTCTATAAAACAATTATCTTTCAGTTAAAAAATAAATTCTAAAAAAGAAATAAAAAATACAAAAAAATCACTTTAATTATAACTGATTGAACATTAAGTGATGAGAAAAGACATATAAAGTATTAATCAAAAGAAGGAAATACTGCTTATAGTAATATCAGAAAAAGTAGACTTTAGAACAAAGAAAATTATCAAAGACAAAGAGGAACATTACTCACTGGTAAAACAGTCAATCCACCAAAGAGAACGATCCTAAATATGTATGCCAAAAAACAGACTGCAAAATAAATGAAACAAGAACTGACAGAACTAAAAGGAGAAATAGAAAATCCAGAATTAGAGTTGCAGGCTTTTAACACTCTTCTCTCAATAACTGAAAAACTACTAAACACAATCAGTAAGAGCCTTGAGGGACCTTATAGCACCATCAAATAACAGGATCTAATTGACACAAAAAAACACTCCACGCATCTACAGCAGAACACATATTTTTTCAAGCAAAGATACAGACGTGCACTGAAGCAATGACTACATACACTACGCTTCCTTTAATTGATATTTTTCAAACAGAAAAATTAATAAAAACTTGTTCATTATAACCAGTGAAATGATGCAATACAATAATACAGATAAATCTAGTCATGTCAGAGTCACTCCTCTACAGTTCCCACCCAGACAGTAACTGTTGTCATGAGAGATTAGCAATCCAAAGACTTGCTGGCTGCCTCTGATATTTACAAATTCTCTCTCCCTTTTATTCATCTGTATAATGGGAATATGAATTACAGCTGCCTTACAAACAGTTTTTTTCTCACTCTCAGGACCTGAACAGGCTGTCCCATATGCTTTTCTCTAAGTCTGTTCTTCTCTTCTCTTTGAAGATTAGAAAATATGAAATGGGGAGAAACTTCTCCACACATATGGCAAAGTTTTAATGTTCTTATTACATAAATTTCAATTAACAAAGAATATAGTAATGAATGACTTGATAAAGAACATACTGTTAACATGCAATTCAGAAACAAGGATCAAAAAAGGGTCAAAAAAGGAATGAAAATCTCTATTTTATTCAGGTAACTAAAATGAAAACACAAATTAACAAAAAATATTCACCCTAGTTTTAGAAACAGCAGAGGAACCAGAGATCAAATTGCCAACATCCGCTGGATCATCAAAAATGCGAGAGAGTTCCCGAAAAACATTTATTCCTGCTTTACTGACTATTCCAAAGCCGTTGACTGTGTGGATCACAATAAACTGTGGAAAATTCTGAAAGAGACGGGAATCCCAGACCACCCAACCTGCCTCTTAAGAAATCTGTATGCAGGTCAAGAAGCAACAGTTAGAACCGGACGTGGAACAACAGACTAGTTCCAAATAAGAAAAGGAGTACATCGAGGCTATATATTGTCACTCTGCTTATTTAACTTACATGCAGAGTACCTCATGAGAAACGCTAGGCTGGAGGAAGCACAAGCTGGGATCAAGATTGCTGGGAGAAATATCAATAACTTCAGATATGCAAATGACACCACCCTTATGGCAGAAAGTGAAGAACTAAAGAGCCTCTTGATGAAAGTGAAAGAGGAGAGTGAAAAAGTTGGCTTAAAGTTCAACATTCAGAAAACTAAGATCATGGCATCTGATCCCATCACTTCATGGCAAAGAGATGGGGAAACATTGGAAACAGTGACTGACTTTATTTTCTTGGATTCCAAAATCACTGCAGATGACTGAAGACTGAAGCCATGCAATTAAAAGATGCTTACACCTTGGAAGGAAAGTTATGGCCAACCTAGACAGCATATTAAAAAGCAGAGAGATTACTTTGCCAACAAAGGTCCATCTCGTCAAAGATACAGTTTTTCCAGTAGTCATGTATGCATGTGAGAGTCAGACTATAAAGAAAGCTGAGCACCAAAGAATTGATGCTTTTGAACTGTGGTGTTGGAGATGACTCTTGAGAGTCCCTTGGACTGCAAGGAGATTCAACCAGTCCATCCTAAAGGAGATCAGTCCTGAGTGTTCATTGGAAGGACTGATGTTGAAGCAAAAACTCCAATACTTTGGCCACCTAATGCAAAGAGCTGACTCATTTGAAAAGACCCTGATGTTGGGAAAGATTGAAGGCAGATGACAAAGGATGAAATGACTGGATGGCATCACCAACTTAATGGATATGAGCTTGGGTAAACCCCAGGAGTTGGTGATGGACAGGGAGGCCTGGTGTGCTGGGGTCCATGGGGTTGCGAAGAGTCAAGACACAACGGAGTGACTAAACTGAACTGAACTGAGTCACCAAAGAAATGAAAATTAAAACTATGATATGTTATTTCTTTATATATAAATTGACAAAAATAAAATGAAACCTGTATTATTGAGAATGCAGCATAATTTACCTTTGCTTACACTTACAGTACACAGTTTTTTGGTTTTTTTTTTTTTGGCTGTACTGGGTCTTTGTCGCTGCATGCAGGCTTTCTGTAGTTGCAGCAGGCAGGGGCTCTTCTCTAGTTGTGGTGCTCAGGTTTCTCACTGCAGTGGCTGCTCTTGCCAAACATGGGTTCTAGGGCACTCAGGCTTCAGTAATTGTGACACATGGGCTTAGCTGCCCCGGGCCATGTGAAATCTTTCCAGACCAGGGATTGAACCCACCATCCCCTGCATCGGCAGGCAGACTCTTAACCACTGGACCAACAGGGAAGTCTTGATGATGTAACTTGATATGAACTTTCTACAAGGAACTTGGTATCTATTTCAAATTTTTTAACTAGCCAGTCCACTCTTAATATGTATGCATTATCTGTATTCATTTTAAGGAGTTATTATGCTGCAGAAAACATAGGAGAATCACACAAAGACTTGTACAGAAGATATTTCTCATGTTTTAGCTATATTCAAGTGAAAAGCCAGAAACTTAAATTTACAATAAAGAGAGTGATGCTGAAATGAATTGTGATATGTGCATATAAAATAATACCAGCCATTAAAATCATGTTTCCTAAAATTATTTAATGATATGAGTAAATGAATACAATATAATGTCAAGAAAAAAGCAGGATACTTTTATACATATATACTGTATATAGTATATATGTTAAAAATGCATACATAAGGCTGAAAAAGATCAAAATTGTAAAGAGTGAGTTATTACATGTGATTTTTTTCTTCTTTATGTTTTCACATCGCTTATAATTTTCATATTTTAAAACTACTAATCTGTTCACCTCAGTATTTTCCACTAGATTAGGCTTCTTGCAAAGGGGTTACATTATCTTCACAGGGGTGCTCTGCCTAGGAACCAGCACAGTACTGATACAAAATAGGAAGTTCCAAATGTCAAATCAATAAAGCAATGCTTCTGTAAGCAAAGAAATTGCAATTGATTTTATTCTCAAATTAGCTATAATTTATTCAGGAAATAATTATTTTATGTACATGGCATTAACAATCCATTGCACCTAAATGAACATTTCTCACTCAGTTATTCCTGGAATTTCATGTAAGTCAAAAATCATAAAGAAAAATATAGCATTAACATTCAGTTCAGTACAGTCACTCAGTCGTGTCTGACTCTTTGCGACCCCATGAATCACGGCACACCAGGCCTCCCTGTCCATCACCAACTCCCGGAGTTCACTCAGACTCACGTCCATCGAGTCAGTGATACCATCCAGCCATCTCATCCTCTGTCATCCCCTTCTCCTCCTGCCCTCAATCCCTCCCAGCATCAGAGTCTTTTCCAATGAGTCAACTCTTCGCATGAGGTGGCCAAAGTACTGGAGTTTCAGCTTTAGCATCATTCCTTCCAAAGAAATCCCAGGGCTGATCTCCTTCACAATGGACTGACTGGATCTCCTTGCAGTCCAAGGGACTCTCAAGAGTCTTCTCCAACACCACAGTTCAAAAGCATCAATTCTTCAGTGCTCAGCTTTCATCACAGTCCAACTCTCACATCCATACACGACCACTGGAAAAACCATAGCCTTGACTAGACGGACCTTTGTTGGCAAAGTAATGTCTCTGCTTTTCAATATGTTATCTAGGTTGGTCAAAACTTTCCTTCCAAAGAGTAAGCGTCTTTTAATTTCATGACTGCAGTCACCATCTGCAGTGATTTTGGAGCCCAGGAGAATAAAGTGTGACACTATTTCCACTGTTTCCCCATCTATTTCCCATGAAGTGATGGGACCAGACGCCATGATCTTTGTTTTCTGAATGTTGAGCTTTAAGCCAACTTTTTCACTCTCCTCTTTCGCTTTCATCAAGAGGCTTTTTAGTTCCTCTTCACTTTCTGCCATAAGGGTGGTATCATCTGCATATCTCAGGTTACTGATATTTCTCCTGGCAATCTTGATTCCAGCTTGTGCTTCTTCCAGCCCAGCGTTTCTCACTATGTACTTTGCATATAAGTTCAATAAGCAGGGTGACAATATATAGCTTTGATGTACTCCTTTTCTTATTTGGAACCAGTCTGTTGTTCCATGTCCAGTTCTAACTGTTGCTTCCTAACCTGCATATACATTTCTCAAGAGGCTTAATGCTCTATAAATTATTGGTATTGGTATTTACTATTCATTTTGGTATAAGTATTAATATTAGAGACATTAATATTAACAAAAAATACCCCCACTACAGGGCATATACCAAGAGAAAACCATAATTCAAAGAGATACATGTACCCCAATATTCACTGAGTACAATTTACAATAGCCAGGATATGGAAGCAACCTAAATGTCCATTAAGAGAAGAATGGATAAAGAAGATGAGGTACATATATACAATTGGATATTACTTAGCCATAAACAGAAATGAAATTGGGTCCTTTGCAGAGATGTGAATGAATCTA
Source organism: Cephalophus harveyi (assembly GCA_006410635.1). Classification (NCBI taxonomy): domain Eukaryota; kingdom Metazoa; phylum Chordata; class Mammalia; order Artiodactyla; family Bovidae; genus Cephalophus; species Cephalophus harveyi. Next base: position 45,141 of record SJYT01046845.1, read on the forward strand.
CGGACTGTCAAACAGAATGAAGTAAGTCAAAAAAGATAAAACAAATATATATTAACACATATATGTGGAATCTTAAAAAATGGTATAAATGATCTTATTTGCAAAACAGAGACATAGACATAGAGAACAAACATAATGCCACCAAAGGGGGAAAAAAGGGGGTGGGATGAATTGGGAGACTGGGATTGACATTATATATATATATACACATACAGACATACATACACGCTATTGATACTCTGTATAAAATAGATAACTAATGAGAACTTACTGTATAGTTCAGGGAACTCTACACAGTGTTTTGTGATGACCTAATGGGAAGGAAATCCAAAAAAGAGGGAATATATTTATATGTAGAGCTGCTGCTGCTGCTACTGCTAAGTCGCTTCAGTCGTGTCCGACCCTGTGCAACCCCATAGACGGCAGCCAACCAGGCTCCCCCATCCCTGGGATTCTCCAGGTAAGAACACTGGAGTGGGGTGCCATTTCCTTCTATATACATATAAATATATGTAGATACATTTATATGTATTGGTGTACAATAGATGCTAACACAACATTGTAAAGCAACTATACGCCAATAAAAACTAATTTTAAAAAATTTGAGTACTGAATCTGGCATCAGAAAATCTAGATTTGAGCATTAGCTCAACCGTGACTCTGTTGAGAAAGATAATCCCTGTGGGCCCTGAATACCCTTGCACATTCTCTCTAGGTGTGCCAAGAATGCAAGGCCCTGGGGGCTCTTTATCTGGGCCATTTCTCACAGTAGTTTTTGCAGCAAGCAGTTCTGAAGGATAAGGTAATGTTTCCACCCAAACAGAGAGCAGGTTTGCTTAGCACTCAGTATAAAAGCACCAGCAGATTCCTCTTCTATAACACAACCCACTGCATGTTCAGAGTCCATCTAGGTCCATCTATGTCATCCCGTGGGATCTGGAGGACATGGAGAAATAGAGCTGACATCAGTCTCATGCTGTTTGCTATGCTACCCTTGTCTCTGGCCTAGGAATTCTTTTTTTTTTTTTAATATATATATATTTTTTAATGAAGGATAATTGCTTTACAGTATTTTGTTTTGTCAAACCTCAATATGAATCAGCCATAGGTATACATATGTCCCCTCCCTCTTGAACCTCCCTCCCATCTCCCACCCCACCCCTCTAGGGTGATACAGAGCCCCAGTTTGAGTTCCCTGAGACATAGAGCAAATTCCCATTGACTATCTATTTTACATATGGTAATGTGAGTTTCCATGTTACTCTCTCCATACCTCTCACCCTCTCCTCCCCTCTCCCCATGTCCATAAGTCTGTTCTTTATGTCTGTTTCTCCATTCAGTCAGTCAGTTCAATCGCTCAGTCATGTCCAGCTCTTTGCGACCCCATGGACTACAGCACGCCAGGCCTCCCTGTCCATCACCAACTCAAACTCGAATTCTATGTCTGCTACCAGTAGCCAGAGAATACAGCAGGCTAGCTCATCAGCTTACAGATAGGATAAAATCTCAGAGCCTTCATAGGCCGTGATAGACCCTTAATTTACCATGGAAGAATAATACCATCTGCCCTCTCTCTCTCATAGAACTACTGGAATGGCTAAACAAAATAGATACTCATGCAGATTGGCAATTTTTAAGTATGATGAGAGACAACACAAATGACTGCAGGTCATAAAGGGAGCCTTGTGTCATAGCCTTGAGAGACTCTCAAATAAAGTGATGCTTTGCGGTTAATTACAGGTCAGCTAGGGTCTATATTCTTTAGATTCCACCTTAAAAGCATTCTCTGTGGTTTTGGCATCAAGCGATACCAGACTGAGAGAATAACAGCATGTGAGTGATACAATCCTGTGTGTTCATGCCAGTGAACCTTCTGGGAACTCAAATTGAAACAAAAACAAAAGTTTCTAAAACATCAACTTTCCTCTGCTGAGAATTACATCATACTTTTTTTATTGTAGTTTTGATGCAATAGCTTACATATTCATTTTTCACTTACTTAAATGAACTTCATCCCGTGGGAATTCTACACTGTTTTCCACAAGCACTTGGTCTTTTTCTTCTGGACTAAAGACCATGACAATTCACAAGGAAAAGCAGATTTACCCTGCTCTTCTTACCTCACATGATCAAGTCCAGGAAAAAAACATCTGATCTGAGACTTACTGCCAACTACAAAGAACTAACGGAAAACCAGGGCCTTTGAGTGGTGTGAATGCTAGTTACAGCTTGAATCGATCAAATGATCACTGAATATGCAATGACTGATACTGTGAAATCTTCAAACAGCCAGATGGGTCTTGCCCACATTCCGAGAGCCATTGAGGGTCTTTCAAAATCACCATAACTAGTACCCTTGACATTTACCAAACCACAGACCAAACCTTGCCAACAGGAAAAGTGATTTAGTGAAAAGCCATTAACACAGTTTTCCTATTTCATACGAAACCTCTAATTAAAGTGCAGACTTCTGTTTCAACAGTAAACCAAAATGATAAGAAATTCATATGCATGTGAGCATGATGAGTGTTTTATTAAAAACAAATAGGCCCAGGACTTCCCTTGTAGTCCAGTGACTGACTCCAATGACTGATCACTGACTGGATCAGTGATCACTGGATCAATGATCCAATCACTGACTCCAGTGACTGATCCTAATGTAGGGATCATGGGTTCAATCCTTGGTCAGGGAAGCAAGATCCTGTATGTCACATGGTACAGCCAAAAAAACTTTTTTTATAAAAGAAATTTTTTTAAATAACAAATAAGCCCATAATTGAGAGCCAAACGTCTGGTGAAATAATTGAAGGTCAAAAGTAGTTTGCCTGAATCAGTTTACAAGTTGTTTGCTGTTGTTTTATTTTGACTGATGAAAGAAGGAAGTTGTGTGTGACATCTGGAAAAAAAAAAAAATCCAAGAAATGGACAGGAGAATATAGAGCACACACCTCCTGTTTGCTGCTGGACTCATAAGCATAAGGAGGAAGCTGCCTGTGAGGCTCTGGGAAATATCAGGGTATAGACTGTCGCATTGATTCCAAGTGACAGAATGAAACCTGGGAACATACAGCCTCCCTGACAATCAGAAATTGTGTTCGATAGCTTTTGTTGCTCTTATACTAACACTTTAACCATGTGTCTGCTCTATTTGCTCTGGTTCAGTGATCCTAGACAATAAACTTTCATGTGAAAAACAGGTAAACACCTCAGTATTACTAACTGAACACTACAATAATTTCTTCAGGGTTTGAGGGGATTCTTTGCAGCCTGTATTTTCTCATAATACCAGCCAATCAAGAGAGTAGAGAAGATGAAGGAAGAAAGGAGGGAGAAAGCAAGAGAGAACAAGACAGAGAGAGAGAGTAGTAGCTAAGAAATTAAATTCTCAGAAGTACTGTTTTTCAATTAGTCTTCATTAAAAGAGCATTATTTTTCATTTACTTTTAATTTCTTAAAAAAACTTAAATATTGATATTATCCTTCGTAATTTTATTTTTATGTCACTAACCTCATTGCAGCTCTAAGAGTGCATGTGTTGATCTCACGTATATCACTACTCCTCAGATAAATGCAGTCACTTTCTTCTCTTGGTCTTTTCAGGCCTCTAGTACTGATCTGGTGGACTGCAGTCCATGGGGTCGCTAAGAGTCGGACACGACTGACTGACTTCACTTTCACTTTTCACTTTCATGCATTGGAGAAGGAAATGGCAACCCAGTCCAGTGTTCTTGCCTGGAGAATCCCAGGAACGGGGGGAACCTGATGGGCTGCCGTCTATGGGATCGCACAGAGTCGGACACGACTGAAGCGACTTAGCAGCAGCAGCAGCAGTACTGATCTGAAACCCCTCTGTTCCCCAGGAGACATTCAGATACTCAAGAGGTAAACTGCTCAAAACTGAGGAGGGCAAGGTCATGCCACTCAGCCTCCGGGGCCCTGGAAACTCTACCACAGCCTGCGGTCTGATCAGGAGGCTCAGTCCTTCTAAAGCAGAGCCTGAAGCTCCTAGAGACTATTGCTCAATTCCATAGGAGGTAAGCTTAAAATAAAGGGATCAAAGACATTTAATAACAAGCTGCAGAGGAAAAAGAGACAATTGGCTACCATTAAAATAAGCACGTGAATGATGACAAATGGAGAGAGTAGCATGGAAACATACACTACGATGTGTAAAATAGATAGCCAGCGGGAATTTGCTCTATGAGTCAGGAAGCTCAAACTCTGCTCTATGATGACCTAGAGGGTGGGGATGGGTGAGAGGTGTGAGGGAGGTTCAGGAGAGGTGGGGATATATGCATACCTAAGGCTGATTCATGTTGATGAATGGCAAAAACCAACACAATAGTGTAAAGCAATTATTCTCTAATTAAAAATAAATAGCTTTTTAATTACATACATTTAAGTAGGAAAAATACAAGTATAGATCTGTTCTCAATTGGAGCTATACTTGCCTGTTTAATGCATATACATTGCACTTATGTCCATTTATAAGTCTTACAGTATGGCTGCCTTAGTGAGTGACCAGAAGTTTACAGTCAAGGACTTAATGCTATTTTTTACCTGTTTGTCTTTGTGGGGGTTTTTTTAGCTTGAAATTTTTTTAATTTAATTTTTATTTTGGAGTATAGATGATTTACAACACTGTGTTAGTTTCAGGTATACAGCAAAGTGCTTCAGTTATACATGTACATTTAACTATTCTTTTAACTATTCTTATACTTTTCAAGTATAAGTTTTTGCAGACTATTGAGTAGAGTTCCCTGTGCTCTACAGTAGTGAACTTCATGCTTTAATTATAGTTTGACCCTTGTATCACTCATGTATCACACACTAACAAAACCCCCAATTAAACAGTAAACCACCATCCCCAGGCCATATTCACCCAAACATTCAATTAATGAGATCTGGTAAGAAATTTTCAGGATCAGCCTCCATCAGCAGAACTACTTCCTGACCTAAGTCACTCGTCTCTTCTTAGGGAGTTTGTGATTGTCCCCAGTATGTTTCTGAATTGTGCTCCTCCTGAGCACCTCCATGAATCCTTGGAATACAGAATGAAGCATGGCAAAGGCTAACAGAGTTTTGCCAAGAAAATGCACTGGTCATAGCAAACACCCTCTTCCCACAACACAAGAGAAGACTCTACACACAGACATCACCAGATGGCCAACACTGAAATCAGATTGATTATACTCTTTGCAGCCAAAGATGGAGAAGCTCAATACAGTCAGCAAAACCAAGACTGTGTGCTGACTGTGGCTCAGATCATGAACTCCTTATTGCCACATTGAATTGAAGAAATTCAATTTCTTTCTTAAATTGAAGAAAGTGGGGGAAACCACTAGACCATACAGGTATGACCTAAATTAAATCCCTTATGATTATACAGTGGAAGTGAGAAATAGATTTAAGGGACTAGATCTGAAAGACAGAGTGCCTAAAGAACTATGGACAGAAGTTTGTGACATTGTATGGGAGACAGGGATCAAGACCATCTCCAAGAAAAAGAAATGCAAAAAAGCAAAATGGCTGTGTGAGGAGGCCTTACAAATAGCTGTGAAAAGAAGAGAAGTGAAAAGCAAAGGAGAAAAGGGAAGATATACCCATTTGAATGTAGAGTTCCAAAGAATAGCAAGGAGAGATAAGAAAGCCTTCTTCAGTGATCAGTGCAAAGAAATAGAGGAAAATAATAGAATGGAAAAGACAAGAGATCTCTTCAAGATGATTAGAGATACCAAGGGAACATTTCATGCAAAGATGGGATCAATAAAGGACAGAAATGATATGGACCTAACAGAAGCAGAAGATATTAAGAAGAGGTGGCAAGAATACACAGAAGAACTGTACAAAAATGATCTTCATGACCCAGATAATCACGATGGTGTGATCATTCACCTAGAGCCAGACATCCTGGAATTTGAAGTCAACTGGGCCTTAGGAAGCATTACTACGAACAAAGCTAGTGAAGTGATGGAATTCCAGTTGAGCTATTTCAAATCCTGAAAGATGATGCTGTGAAAGTGTTGCACTCAATATGCCAGCAAATTTGGAAAACTCAGCAGTGGCCACAGGACTGGAAAAGGTCAGTTTTCATTCCAATCCCAAAGAAAGGCAATGCCAAAGAATGCTCAAACTACGCCACAATTGCACTCATCTCACACACTAGCAAAGTAGTGCTCAAAATTGTCCAAGCCAGGCTTCTACAGTTACATGAACCATGAACTTCCAGATGTTCAAGATGGTTTTAGAAAAGGCAGAGGAACCAGAGATGAAATTGCCAACATCTGCTGGATCATCGAAAAAGCATGAGTTCCAGAAAAACATCTATTTCTGCTTTATTGACTATGCCAAAGCCTTTGACTGTGTGGATCACAAGAAATTATGGAAAATTCTGAAAGAGATGGGAATACCAGACCACCTGACCTGCCTCTTGAGAAATCTGTATGCAGGTCAGGAAGCAATAGTTAGAACTGGACATGGAACAACAGACTGGTTCCAAACAGGAAAAGGAGTCCATCAAGGCTGTATATTGTCACCCTGCTTATTTAACTTATATGCAGAGTACATCATGAGGAACACTGGTCTGGATGAAACACAAGCTGAGATCAAGATTGCCAGGAGAAATATCAATAACCTCAGATATGCAGATGACACCACTCTTATGGCAGAAAATGAAGAACTAAAGAGCCTTTGGTGAAAGTGAAACAGGCGAGTGAAAAAGTTGGCTTAAAGCTCAACATTCAGAAAATGAAGATCATGACATCTGGTCCCATCACTTCATGGGAAATAGATGGGACACAGTGGAAACAGTTCAGTTCAGTTCAGTTCAGTCGCTCAGTCGTGTCCAACTCTTTGGAACCCCATGAATTGCAGCACGCCAGGCCTCCCTGTTCATCACCATCTCCCGGAGATCACTCAGACTCACATCCATCGAGTCAGTG
>SJYT01046845.1:53933-108298 GCA_006410635.1 Cephalophus harveyi
CCGCGCGTAGTGCGCCGGCCCGGCTCTCGCAGCCGACCGCGCGTAGTGCGCCGGCCCGGCTCTCGCAGCCGACCGCGCGTAGTGCGCCGGCCCGGCTCTCGCAGCCGACCGCGCGTAGTGCGCCGGCCCGGCTCTCGCAGCCGACCGCGCGTAGTGCGCCGGCCCGGCTCTCGCAGCCGACCGCGCGTAGTGCGCCGGCCCGGCTCTCGCAGCCGACCGCGCGTAGTGCGCCGGCCCGGCTCTCGCAGCCGACCGCGCGTAGTGCGCCGGCCCGGCTCTCGCAGCCGACCGCGCGTAGTGCGCCGGCCCGGCTCTCGCAGCCGACCGCGCGTAGTGCGCCGGCCCGGCTCTCGCAGCCGACCGCGCGTAGTGCGCCGGCCCGGCTCTCGCAGCCGACCGCGCGTAGTGCGCCGGCCCGGCTCTCGCAGCCGACCGCGCGTAGTGCGCCGGCCCGGCTCTCGCAGCCGACCGCGCGTAGTGCGCCGGCCCGGCTCTCGCAGCCGACCGCGCGTAGTGCGCCGGCCCGGCTCTCGCAGCCGACCGCGCGTAGTGCGCCGGCCCGGCTCTCGCAGCCGACCGCGCGTAGTGCGCCGGCCCGGCTCTCGCAGCCGACCGCGCGTAGTGCGCCGGCCCGGCTCTCGCAGCCGACCGCGCGTAGTGCGCCGGCCCGGCTCTCGCAGCCGACCGCGCGTAGTGCGCCGGCCCGGCTCTCGCAGCCGACCGCGCGTAGTGCGCCGGCCCGGCTCTCGCAGCCGACCGCGCGTAGTGCGCCGGCCCGGCTCTCGCAGCCGACCGCGCGTAGTGCGCCGGCCCGGCTCTCGCAGCCGACCGCGCGTAGTGCGCCGGCCCGGCTCTCGCAGCCGACCGCGCGTAGTGCGCCGGCCCGGCTCTCGCAGCCGACCGCGCGTAGTGCGCCGGCCCGGCTCTCGCAGCCGACCGCGCGTAGTGCGCCGGCCCGGCTCTCGCAGCCGACCGCGCGTAGTGCGCCGGCCCGGCTCTCGCAGCCGACCGCGCGTAGTGCGCCGGCCCGGCTCTCGCAGCCGACCGCGCGTAGTGCGCCGGCCCGGCTCTCGCAGCCGACCGCGCGTAGTGCGCCGGCCCGGCTCTCGCAGCCGACCGCGCGTAGTGCGCCGGCCCGGCTCTCGCAGCCGACCGCGCGTAGTGCGCCGGCCCGGCTCTCGCAGCCGACCGCGCGTAGTGCGCCGGCCCGGCTCTCGCAGCCGACCGCGCGTAGTGCGCCGGCCCGGCTCTCGCAGCCGACCGCGCGTAGTGCGCCGGCCCGGCTCTCGCAGCCGACCGCGCGTAGTGCGCCGGCCCGGCTCTCGCAGCCGACCGCGCGTAGTGCGCCGGCCCGGCTCTCGCAGCCGACCGCGCGTAGTGCGCCGGCCCGGCTCTCGCAGCCGACCGCGCGTAGTGCGCCGGCCCGGCTCTCGCAGCCGACCGCGCGTAGTGCGCCGGCCCGGCTCTCGGAAACAGTAGCCGACTTTATTTTTCTGGGCTCCAAAATCACTGCAGATGGTGACTACAGCTATGAAATTAAAAGACACATACTCCTTGGAAGAAAAGTTATGACCAACCCAGATAACATATTAGAAAGCAGAGACATTCCTTTGCCAACAAAGGTCTGTCTAGTCAAGGCTATGGTTTTTCCAGTAGTCATGTATGATGTGAGAGTATAAAGAAAGCTGAGGGCTGAAGAATCGATGCTTTTGAACTGTGGTGTTGGAGAAGACTCTTGAGAGTCCCTTGGACTGCAAGGAGATCCAACCAGTCCATTCTGAAGGAGATCAACCCTGGGATTTCTTTGGAAGGATTGATGTTGAAGCTGAAACTCCAATACTTTGGCCACCTCATGCAAAGTGATGACTCATTTGAAAAGACCCTGATACTGCGAAAGATTGAGGGCAGGTGGAGAAGGGGATGACAGAGGAAGATGGCATCACTGACTCAATGGACATGAGTTTGGATAAACTCCAGGAGTTGGTGATAGACACGGAGGCCTGGCATGCTGCGGTCCATGGGGTCGCAAAGAGTTGGACATGACTGAGCAATTGAACTGAACTGAAGATTAAAATTATTAAGATATTCATTCTAAGAAAAAAGTCTTTTTTTTCCCCAAAATGTAATTCAGAAGACAAAGAAGCAACATGGACAAAGATTCAATGCAAAAATATTGTGACTCAGAATTACTGTTCATGATAATAAATGTTAGTTAACCATATAACAAGAAGTAAGAGGAGGAGGAGAAGGAGGAAGTGAGGGAGGAAGGGAAGAAGAGAGATAAATACCATATGATTTCACTTAGACATGGAATCTAAAAAACAAATGAACCAACATAACAAAATAGGAACACACTCATAGATACAGAAAACAAACAGATGTTTGCGAGAGGAGAGGCAGGCTGGGGAGGAGTGAAATAGGTGAGGGATATTAAGAGGTACAAGTTTCTACTTACAAAATAAATGAGTCTCAGGGAAGAAATGTACAGTGCGGGGAATACAGTCAATGATATTGTAATCTTTTTTTTTTTGGCCATGGTGCATGGATTGCAGGATTGATCTTAGTTCCCTGACCAGAGATTGAACTCAGGCCCTCGGCAGTGAAAGTGCAAAGTCCTAACCACTGGACTGCCAAGGAATTCCCGATATTGTAATATCTTTGTACAGTGACATATGTTAACTAGACATACCACAGTGATCATTTTGTAATAAATACAAATACTGAATCATTATGTTGTGCAACTGAACTAACATAATGATGTAGGTCAATGATATTTCAATTAAAAAATACATAGACCCCGGGAGGAAATACACCAAAATGCTAACGATAGTTACCTCTGGTGAATAGAGATTATGGGTGACTGTTAATTTTTACTTTATGCTTTTATGCATTTTTCATTATTGGCCATGAACATATATTGCTCATAAAATTTTAAATAAAATAATAAATGTCATTAAATTTTTTAATATGTATTTCTGATAAAAGCACAATAAATCCATTTCCCCCCAGGCCACATTGACCAGGTTTGGTTCCCATGTGCATCCTTAGACCTAACATCTGCAAAGACCAACCATGAGGCATCTCAGGTTGGGAGTAAGACTGACTTTCCTGGAGAACAGGAGAGTGTTACTTGCTAAACATCATGGTTCTGTTTCCAGGAAAGAAGGGATGAAAGGACTGGCTGTTGAGAAACCAGTGTACAGTAATAAAATCTATGTCCTCTAGCCAAAGATCACCAAAAACAATGCACCTATAGTTGAACTAACTGGGCTCATTGCAATGAGGGGGACGCACACCACAGGGAACTGTGGGGCCACTCAGTGAGACAGTGGTCAGGATATTCCCTGATGGTCCTGTGGCTAAGTCTCTGGGCTCCCAGTGCAGAGGGCCTGGGGTTCAATCCCTGACCAGGGAACTAGATCCCACACGCTGCAACTAAAGATTCTCTATGCTGCAACTAAGACCTGGAGTAGCCAAATAGTTAAATAAAAATAATTTTTTTCAAAGTGTGCAAAACAATTACTTCTATAGAGTGGGCATTGGTTAGGTGATCTGAGGCAGGGTTGAAGAACTTTGCTATAGATTGGATGCCATCAGGAGACAGGGGCAATTTTAGCCTAGATTCTTAGTAAATCTTGATCTACAAGGTATGAAGTGAGGCCAGGGCTATGACAGTCACTCATATTAGCCAGGATGGAAACATTTCCCATTTGTGGTTTGTTTTTGTCTGCAGCTTGACAAAACTATCAGGTTCCCTCATTTGTTTTTTCTCTCACTTCAGCACAGTTACAGGATGCCCTCCTCTGATGTGGATGCTCTATGTGGATATAGGCTCTATGTCTGTTTGGCCTGGTGGCCAGTGTCCTCCCAGTTCTCAAAGGTCAGGAACTGCTTTCCTCCTTTTCGGGAGTTCTATCCAGATGGTGGAGATGAGGTGAGAGTCCAGAATAATGCTGTTACTCGTATCTAATATTTTTGATGTTTTGAATACCTACTAAGAGGCACAAATTTGACAAGTTTCACTACTTAACTATTTTTACAGAGAAGAATATGTTTGTATTGAAACTGATGAAACAGTTCATTCTCTGTGCAGGAAATGATGACCCCCCACACACTCCTCAATTCCCCTAGGAAACCTCAACGGTGGTTCTGTTTGCAATAAACATGGAGGGCTTTGTTTGTCTTCCCTAATACTCACAAATACTGATTTCTATCAGTGGGTTTATTTAAATGGCAAGCAAAAAAGAGCTTCCCCAAATGAGCATTTCTAAGCCTAGTTTCTGGCCAGAAGGAACATTTCCTTTTCAGTTATAATTCTCTCCAAACAAAGTACTTCAGGGGAAGCCTGAGACACAGCACACGTGACTCAGCCCATTGTGGCTTTATGTCACATTTCAGCTCCAACCAGGGCTGAGTCAGACAACACAGAAACCAACAGAAACAAAAGGTCCCATTCCCTCTGGAAAGAGTAGCCTTCAGGTCTCAGTGGACAATGGAAAGGAAAGAATACTTCTCAGAAACAGAAAATGAGGCTTTCTCTATGCCTAATTTACTACCTGAGCTTCCTAGGTGGCTCAGATGGTAAAGAATCTGCCTGCAATGCGGGAGACCCGGCTCAGTCCCTGGGTCAGGAAGATCCCCTGGAGCAGGACATGGCTACCCACTCCGGTATTCTTGCCTGGAGAATTCCATGGACAGAGCAGCCTGGCGGGCTACAGCTCATAGGATCACAGAGTCAGACAGGACTGCGCGACTAACACTTTCACACTTACTTTCAATTTACCTTCAGGGTGCTGTCCTTCTGAGCTTTCTCACCATTTTAGCCCTCTCAGCTCAAGGAAACCAAAAAAGAGATATAAACTGGCAATCATTTTCTGCAAATCACCTGTTTGGTAACTGTCTTCTACACACTCCTGACTTGGACACAGAAGACAGTCTGGCGAGCCAGAGAGCCCAGGAATTAGACACAGCAGGGCCTCAACTGCGCCAGTGTCACATGATATACGGAGGCATCCAGTAGGCAGAGCTTACCTACCTAAGAATGTGTCCTGTGGTATGATCGCTCAATGGGGTTGAGAATTCACTCTCTGCAATCCCCTAGCCTTTCCCATCCCCTGCTGCCCACACTGTCATACACTTCTTTTTTAGTATTTATATATTTGGCAGCACTGGGTCTTCCTTGTGGCACATGGGATCTTTAGTCAGGGGATGTGAACTTTTAGTTGCAGCATATGGAATCTAGTTCCCTGACCAGGAATCAAACCCAGGTCCTCTACATTGAGAGCTCAAAATCTTACCCACTGGACCACCAGGGAAGTCCTATTATCGTGCACTTCTTTAATCCATGGCCAGTTGGTCAGAGTAACCCTTCCTTCTGATTTCTGGAGAATTATTCCTTGATAGGGGGTTCCCAGGTGGTGCTAGCGGTAAAGAACCCACCTTCCAAAGCAGGAGACAAAACATAAGAGACACGGGTTTGGTCCCTGGGTCCAGAAGATCCTCTGGAGGAGGGCTTGCCAACCCACTCCAGTGTTCTTGCCTGGAAAAACTCATGGACAGAGAAGCCTGGCGGGCTATAGTCCATAGGATCGCAAAGAATCAGACACGACTGAAGTGACTTAGCATGCATGCACACATTTCCTTGATAAAGCCTTTCAGGCAAAACTTCACAAGAGCTCACTCCCTGCCTTCGAACAGGGAACACATACAGATGAGTCAGAGAGATGATGTGGGGTGGGAGGTGGGAGGGGGATTCGGGATTGGGAGCTAATATACACTCATGGTGGATTCATGTCAATGTATGGCAAAACCAATACGGTATTGTAAAGTAAAATAAAGTAAAATAAAATTTAAAAAATAAAAAAATAAAAATAAAATAAATAAAATCAAACGCTTGCCTAGAAAATCTCTACATTGTCACTTGTACAGTGAATCAGCTCTACATAATGATCATATTATAAATATCACTATAGACACACAAGTTCAAAAGCTGTGGCCCCTTCTAGTGTAGAGGCTCTCTCCTCTGCTGAGTTGGTAAATCATGGTCCCTAGGAACCTGCACTCCCCTCCCCTCCCCTCTGCCCAGGACTGTTTTGAGGGTTACCCTATGCCCTTTGGCAGTGATGGATAGAGTGTTGTGCTAACGTTGGGCACCTCCATTATTCATGTCCCCATTCTGTGTCCTGGTCTATAATTGCAGCATCCTGGAAGTAGAAGCAAAAATGGTATTACAGAGGAAATTTTCATCTCACTGATTATAATCCCTGACAAAAGGCAGGCTTTTCTATTCATCTAGGGCACCTTCCACCAGAGGGACATTCATTCAGGGCCCACATCCAAACAACATCCCACAAAAACAGAATACATGGCCCCTGGGATCTATAACTTCAGACTGAAGAAGCTGAGGTGATAATCACCTCACTCCACTGATATGATAATAACAGTATCAATCCTTAATCAGTCTACTACAGGCATAAATTCAGAGTTCCACTGGAGAGAGTCTATGTCCCAGAATTTCTGACTGTCAGGACCCAGATGAGCTCTGCTGAATATAAAGTATTCCAGCATATTCTCACTCTCTCACTGAGCCTATTATAATCCAATTCATGCTTATTCAGAAATGCCCTGGATTTGTCAGAGTCATCTCTTTCCTCCTTTTCAGTTCTTAAAGGAATACTCAAAAGAGAGTATTCAGTTACACAAATTGAATCTAAAGGATACTGGCCAAAGATTTATTGTTCAAAATGTGTAATTATAGGGATTTTTGTCCTAATTAACAAAGGAGCAGAACAAGTGATAAGCCCATCAGAGCACAATAAAAGCATCAATTTGGGCTCCAAGACAGTCCATTACTATAGCTGATCGTGGTTTCTATTAAGTCCTAAAGCTACAAAGGTTGTAACTTTGCCATCTGCTACTTCATCAAATGGTTTATAGGAAAGTTTCTGGCCTGGAGAAAAACTATATTGCAGCCACAGGCGACTTGCTTCTCTTCTTTTTAAATTAAGACTTTTCATGGAAGTCTAGGATCCAAGCCCAATTGCAGAGGAAAAGTAAATTTATGTAGTGTAGTAGCCACAAACCCTGGTACTCATAACTGTAAAAGTTCTGTGCTTAGTCACTCAGTCATGTCTGACTCTTCGCAATCCCATGCATTGTAGCCTGCCAGGCTCCTCTGTCCCTGGGGATTCTTCAGGCAAGAAAACTGCAGTGGGTTGCCATGCCCTCCTCCAGGGGATCTTTCCATCCCAGGGATCAAACCCAGGTTTCCCACATTGCAGGCAGATTCTGTACCATCTGAGCACCCACAAATTCTGGTATTCATAACTGTAAAAGTTCAGCCTTTATTTATTTCAAATTTGCTATACTTTGGGCACTGTTCTGGGGGCTTTCCAGGTAGAGCTGTTGCTGCTGCTGCTAAGTCACTTCAGTCGTGTCCGACCATGTGCGACCCCATAGACGGCAGCCCACCAGGCTCCCCTGTCCCTGGGATTCTCCAGGCAAGAACACTGGAGTGGGTTGCCATTTCCTTCTCCAGTGCATAAAAGTGAAAAGTTAAAGTGAAGTCACTCAGTCGTATCCGACTCTTGGGGACCCCACGGACTGCAGCCCACCAGGCTCCTCCGTCCACGGGATTTTTCCAGGCAAGAGTACTGGAGTGGGGTGCCATTGCCTTCTCATATATATATATATATATATGTTTTTATATATAAAATTATATGTTTTTACAATTTGTTTTTTTTAGTAGTGCTGTGTGACTTGTGCGATCTTAGTTCCCTGACCAGGGATTGAACTCAGACCTTAGGCATTGAAAGCACAGTGTCCTAACCTAACCACCAGACCGCTATGTAATTCCCTTATTTTACAGTATTAACAAAAGCTAAGGTACGGATGCTTAACTGCCCTAGCCGGGGTTTCCCCAGAAGTAGAGCATGAAACAAAGGTTCAGCTGCTGGTGGTGTATTTGGGAACCCAACCAGAGGGACAGGAGTGTGGACTAGGGGAGGAGCTTGGGAGCAGGGAAAGCCAACTCCAGCCTGCAAGATAGAACTGACCACCGCCAGCGGCCACTGCTCACTTGATCCCATAGCACTGTCTAAGAAGCTTTAGGAAACACTTCTCAGAACCATCGGCAGGGAAGTGAGGGGCCAGGGCTCCCCCACTGGTCAAGGGTCGGCCTACAGGATATTAAATCTCACACTTTTCCACTGCATACACAGAGTGCCTACTTCAGGCGTCAGAGAAGCCCTAGGCAGGAAGTGAGGGCAGTAAGGAGCTGCCAGTTTGCACCAGGTGGGCAGGGCCTGGGTGGACCTGGTTACCACGTGTCAGCATCAGCGGCAAGATCGGGATCACGTTTGATCTGAGAAGCACCCAGTATACTTGAGATGGGTCGGAGTATGGGCTAATGGTTTCACCATTCTTTTATTTAATCCTCCCTATAAGGCAGGCATTGCTATGCCCACCTTACAGAAAAGGGAATGAGGGTTAGAGGCCCAAAATGAGACAGCTGGGAAGTGGCAAGGTTAAGGACTTGCCTACTTTTCTGATCTGAGCCCATGCTTACCCACAATTTTCGGCTATAGTCAACACGTTAAAGTGAAGTCGCTCAGTCGTGTCCGATTCTCAGCAACCCCATGGACTGCAGCCTACCAGGCTCCCCCGCCCATGGGATTTTCCAGGCAAGAGTACTGGAGTGGGGTGCCATTGCCTTCTCCATCAATACATTAAACTAGATGGAAACTCAGAAAGTTAGTTCAGGAGGCCATACCAAAGACTTTAAAATACTTATTAATTTTATTTCTATTCTAGAAATCTAACTTAAGGAAACAATCAGAAATGTACACAAAAAAATGATGTTTATCCTAGTCTTATTTATAATGGAAAAGATGTAAAGATACATAGATAAAGTATCATACAATTATTTAAAATGATGACTGTGGGAATTCCTTGGTGGTCCAGTGGTTAGGATTCAGTGCTTCCACTGCCAGGGCCTTGGGTTCAATTGCTGGTGGGGGAACTATGATCCCACAAGTTGCACAGGGTGGCCAAAAAAATAAATAAATAAAATTATGACTATGAAGGGCTCCCCTGGTGGCTCAGATGGTAAAGAATCTGCCTGCAATGCAGAAGACCAGGTTCGATCCCTGGATCAGGAAGATCCCCTGGAGAAGGGAATGGCAACCCACTCCAGTTCTTGCTAGGAAAACCCCATGGACAAAGGAGCCTGGTGGGCTACAGTCCATGGGGTCCCAAAGAGTCAGACACAGCTGAGCAAGTGAGCCTGCATACACTCATGCCAAGTAATACAATTAAAATTTTTTTCTTTATACTTCTCAATATTTTTTAAAATTTCCACAAAAACATATATTACTTTTATAATCAGTGGCATTTTTATTTGATTTTAATAGGCAGTGGGTGAAGTGACTGCTACCTGCCAGGGACTCCCCACTGGTGCCCTAAGTCACCTTCCAGCACCATCTGGCTTGGGTGGTCTGTCCTGCCACGCACCCATCACGGCAGCTGCTGTCAGTGTGGTCACTGAGGAGGGGTCCTTTGTGGCTGAAAGGTGGCTTTGTGTTCTTCACAAAAATCCTCCTTCAAACATTCTGCTTGGAACCTACAACTATGCCTCTACTTCCAGGCTCCAGAGACACCTCTGCATTCCAAACTGGGCATCACCATAGCCTGGCCACTGCTCTGTGTGGCCACTGCAGGATTAATGATCCTGCAATGCTCGTGTGTGAGAAGATCTTAACTGGGGACAACCCAGCTGCAAGTCTGGCCTATCAACATGAGCTCTTTGTCCTGAACAGGGCTACAGTTTTTCCTGCATTCCCTGAAGCCCCAGGACTCTTTCTGGTGCCTGGAGAAGATCAGGATGTAGGAGGGAAAAGGGCAATGGATCTACACCTTCTCACTCTTTACTAGTGCCCCGAGAGGTACAGTTGGCCCTTCATATCCACAGGTTCTGCATCTGAGGATTTAGCCAACCATGGATTAAAAATATTTATAGAGAAAAAAAAATTACATAAAGCTCCAGAAAGCAAAATTTGAATTTGCCACACACCACTAATTATTTGCATAGCACTTACGTTGTATGAGGTGCTATAAATAATCTAGAAATGACTTAAAGGATACAGAAGGATATGCATAGGTTGTATGCAAATACTATACGTGTGTGTGTTAGTTGCTTAGTCGTGCCCGACTCTTTGCAACCCCATAGACTGTAGCCCACCAGGCCCCTCCAGCCTTGGGATTATCCAGGCAAGAACACTGGAGTGGGTTGCCATTTCCTTCTCTAAAAGGAACTATGGAAAGAAAGAAAATGAAGTCACTCAGTCGTATCCGACTCTTTGAGACCCCCATGGACTGTAGCCTACCAGGCTCCTCCATCCATGGAATTTTCCAGGCAAGGGTACTGGAGTGGGTTGTCATTTCCTTCTCCAGCAAATACTATATGGTTTTCTACAAAGGACCTGAGCATCCTCAGATTTTGATATTGGAGGTAATATTTGGAGCCAATCTCCCGTGGTCCCCAAGGGATGACGGGATGATGGTAGTTCTACTTTCACACCTTGCACCAAGTTGCTTCAGTCGTGTCCAACTCTTTGTGATCCTGTGGACTGTAGCCTTCCAGGCTCCTCTGTCCATGGGATTCTCAAGGAAAGAATACTGGAGTCGGTTGCCCTGTCCATCTCCAGGGGATCTTCCCAACCTTAGCCAGCCCAATCTCCTTTATTCCCAATGGAGAGATTCTTCACCAACAGGATTTCCCACTTCTAAGTCTACCAATTAGGTCCCACCCTTCCGTCAGGGACAGAAGTACTCTCAGCTACATCTCTCATCATTACTGTGTGGCCATTTCTCTCACCATTTTATCTGTGGAGTCTCTCTCTTTATGTCCCTCCTAGAAATAATTCCTGGAGACCCCAAGCTAGAAGACTATCATACTCTGAATGGACATGGTTCAGGGCCCCATAGTGATGTTTCAAAAGGCCTCACAGTTCCCGTTTGTCTTTTAATAAACACTCTGAACAATTTCAAGGAAACAGAGTTGCTTGGCAGGGTGCACAATGGAGGGGATGAACCTGAAAATTCTGCTATACCCTGAAGCACATTTGCAGTTCTATCTCACTACACATTATCTGACACCAAAAGATACTCTGACAAGAATCACTTGGAAGAAACCTTGAAACCAATGGTTCACTATTTTAGTGGTTGTGTGGCACATTTTAAACAGCATCGCCCTGTCTAGAGAATTTCACCCACTATGAGGTCTACCTTTCCAAAGGGACTGTGAAATCTACCCAGCATCCTTTGCAATGAGGTGATGGCAAATGGCAAATGCTTCTCAGTTTCACCGATTTGTATCACTTGCCAATTTCCATGGTGTAAATCCTCCTACTATGGCCTACTTCAAGTTATCAACAGTTTATAAACTAACCTATAACATCCCTGAAACTTAACCATCGCCTCTCAAAGCTAGCTTCAGCCAGCTTCAACATTTCACCAGACAGGCAGGTGACTCAGATTCCATAATCAGATGCACCTGCATGAAACACAATCTTTGAAGAGAGAACAGAAAAATATTGGAAGCAAGCTCCACAAGGAATCTATGCTTTTGAAGCTGGCAGAGGATCCATCCTGTCTTGGAGTGTGGAAGACGCAGTGGCTCCAGGGTCCCATCCCAGCACCTATAGTATGGGTTGCTATGTCTGCCCCGCCTCCCTAGCAACGTGAGCAGGAGACATGAGGTGTGCTGGAACACTGACTTCAGGGCCTCCAAGCCCACCTGGAGGTTCCTCATATTCTTCTTTAATAAATCCCTTTTGTGTTTTGACTGAATACAGTGAATTCTCTTATTTGCAAAAAAAAAGAGCACTAGTTGACTCTGTTTGAGGCAGAGATCCATAATTGCAAGCAGAGTTAAATATTGCTTCCATTAAATCTCTCTTTATAGTTTGTGATTTTCCTCATGGGAGTGAAAAATGCAGGTTTCCAATCCATAGAAGCGGTGGACAGAAACAACCTCAAACTCCAATTACACTGCAGCTCAGGATGCAGGAAGGGTGCAGCTTTGTTGTGCAATGAGGCATCTAATGGGAGACTCAAAAGAGACTTGGAGAGAGTGAAGAGTCATTCCCTCACCTCAGCACTGCCACGTCTCATTTTCACCTCCAAAGAGCAATAGGAATCATGTAGATTATCCACTATGTACATTTTGATGACCTCTCCCAAATAATTCCTCAAACTGTACCTTAGTTATTGTTCTAGCACTTTCTAGACCACTCACCTCTAAGAAACCTGAAACATTTGTTAAAAATTATTTCTGCCTTGCCAGATCTCCTAAATCAGAATCTCTGGGGATAAAGACTAGAAATTCACATTTTCACCTTTTGCTTAAAATTTTTGAGTATCTAACCTTCTTTTGATTTTGATTAACACCACAGAAAAGGGCCCCACTGTTTTTTTTTTTTTTTTTTGGCCATGCCACACAGCACACAGGATCTTAGTTCCCCTACCAGGGATCAAACGTGTGCCTCCTGCAGTGAAAATGTGGAGGTCTAACCACTGGACCACCGGAGAATTCCCAAAGGTCCCCTCCTTGAAAATATATATTTAAAAGTTTAACAGAAAATCACAGGTATATAATACAACTTACATGTTTAAGTGTGCAAGAATAACACTGTCATGAAATGTTTAATAAAAAATTTAAACTGCAGTTTTAGACCAATAAAAGTCTCCAAAATGCCTAGGAGATATGAAGAGAAGGTGAGAGAAAGGTAGACCATTTTGCTGAAAGTCATATCTTCCCCCACTTTCTCTCACATCCATAAACCTCCTGTGTCCCCAACAGAAAGTTCTCTAAAGAGCGCTCTGCCCAGGCAGTTCCCAAACACAGATATTTTCTTACCATGTCTGGAAGGTATGGTGGAGTTTAAAATATTAATAGATAAGCTTGAAGGAGAGCTATTTATAAGACACCATGCTAAGCACTTTGAATTAGTTGTTTCGTTTCATCCTTACAACTTTTGTGCTGTAGGATGATCATTATTGTCATTTTATAGATGAGGGAAGTGGATGTAAGCAAACTGCCCATGCTCGCAGTGAGTTAGTAGCAGGGGTTAGACAAGAACAGTGGAAGTCTGACTCCAGAGTCTATACTTTTCAAGACTGTGCCGCACTGACAGTACTTGACCAGGGTCAGATCAAAGACAGAGGAAGGAAATTCTGAATGTTTCAAGGAAGCTGCCTGCCATATGCATAAGGACCTATCCAAAATCCAAGATTTGCAGAGAATCTCGGAGAGCTTTACAGGGGGCGGGTTTCCTCTTTAGCTAGTGAGGTCTAGTGTGAGATGCGTGGATGGTGGTAGTGATGTGGACCATATCCACAGTCTGTGGCCTGAAGATCCACAAACTGTATCTGTAAAAAGGCTACAGTTCTTATGACAGAGGATGGATTCTGTCATTGTCATCTGATCCTTTTACATCTTCATTAAAAACCAGCCAAAAAGGCATCAACTGATGCTGACACTGAAGCTCCAATACTTTGGCCACCTGATGCAAAGAGGTGACTCATTTGAAAAGACCCTGATGCTGGAGAAGACTGAGGACAGGAGGAGAAGGGGATGACAGAGGATGAGATGGTTGGATGATATCACTGACTCAATGACATGAGTTTGAGTAAACTCAGAGATAGTGAAGGACAGGGAAGCCTGGCATGCTACATTCCATGGGGTTGCAAAGAGTTGGACACAACTTAGCAATTGAACAACAACTAGTAGTTAAAGCTTCTAGTTGAAAACATTCAACTTTCTAGTTGAAAACGTCTAGTAGTTAAAACTTCACCTTCCAGTGCAGGGGGTATGGGTTCCATTCCTGGTCATGGAACTTGGATCCCACATGCCTCAGGGCCAAAGAAACGAAATAAAAAACAGAAGAAATATTGTAACAAATTCAATAAAGGCTTTAAAAATGGTCCACATCAAAAAAAAAAAAAAAACACACTTTTAAAAAAACCTGCTAAGAGAACACCTTCTGGGGTTTCTGCTGGAAAGCATGGACCGAGGGTGCTTGCTGAAGGAGCCCTGACTCCATTCCCCCTCCTCCACCATCTTGCTTTCTCAGGTTTCCCAGGAGCTGAAGCGTTTTCCCTG
This sequence comes from Cephalophus harveyi, assembly GCA_006410635.1. Classification (NCBI taxonomy): domain Eukaryota; kingdom Metazoa; phylum Chordata; class Mammalia; order Artiodactyla; family Bovidae; genus Cephalophus; species Cephalophus harveyi. The sequence continues at coordinate 68,095 of SJYT01046845.1, forward strand.
AGACAGTGCAGCAGGGTCCTGGGCTCAAATCCTAACCTAGCATTCTAGGTCCGAACCCCGAGGCTCTGTGACAACCTGGAGGGATCAGGTAGGGAGGAAGGTAGGAGGGAGGGGACACATGTATGCCTGTGGCCAATTCATGTGGATATATGGTAGAGGCCATCACAATATTGCAAAGTAATTATCTGCTACTTAAAATAAGTAAATTACTTTTTTAAAAAAACCTTAGGCCAGCTAGCTGACCTCTCTGAATTTCAGTTTTTTAATCTGTGAAAAGAAAATAAACATTCCTCACTCACAGGAATGATATGAGGATTAAATGAAAACAGTATTTAACAAAGGTCCAGGGAGACTAAATGCTCAATACAGAGTAACTACTTAAACTGTCACAAAAGTCCACATCTCTTCCTAGATCATTTATGCATTAATTCCTCTTTGCACATGTGCCTTCAGCAAACATTTCTGGTTGTGCGCTTTTGCTTTCTGTATACACGTATCCAACAGGACACTGATGGATGGGACATGTGGATGTGTGTTATCGGGCCTGTGCTCACGTTCTCCGCAAAAGCAGTATCTGAAAGGTGCAGGCCGGCCGCTGCCATCTGTTTTCACAGAGACCTCAACTACAGAGCGAGGCCCAGGGATCCAGGGAATAGAGCTATCTCTTCCTCCATACTCTTTATCTTTTCTCTTGAAACAGCAAGGGCATGGTTTCTTTTCACACCAGAATAAATGGGATGCAGAAAGTTTCCCTTCCGCTTACAGCCTCCCTACCATCCCTCTGTCATCTGTGCATCAGCTGCCCGGCTCTCTGTATCTTTGTGCATCGTGCTATCTCAAGACTGTCCATACCAGAAGGCAGAGAATCAAGTCCGCACCCAAAAGCCACACTGAGAGAGTAAAACTCAGACAAAAGGCTGTGCCTGTTCTGATGGGTGAGCACCGCCAGCCCCATCAGCTCAGGTAAGGCTGAATGATGCTTTCTAAAGAAATGTTATATGGGTTGCATTTTCTGTCTTGCCCCCAGGGAAGAGATAGCGCTATTCCTTGAATCACTGGGCCTCGCTCTGTAGTTGACGTCTCTGTGAAAGCAGACGGCAGCGGCCGGCCTGCACCTTTCAGATACTGCTTTTGCAGAGAACGTGAGCACGGGCCCCATAACACACACCCACATCTCCCATCCATCAGTGTCCTGTTGGATACGTGTATACACAAAGTGAAAGCGCACAACCAGAAATGTTTGCTGAAGGGATGTGTGCATAGAGGAATTAATGCATAAACGATCTAGGAAGAGATGTGGACTTTTATGACAGTTTAAACAGTTACTCTGTATTGAGCATTTATTGGTTGGCACTTTTCATGAATTTTTGATGTTTATTCATAGAAATAAATGGACTGTTTGATCTTTCTGGATTTCCTGTTCAGTGACTAATCAAGAAATGAAGGAAAAAGCAAATACATAATTTCAAGCCCTCAGAGCACTAGTTACAACTGCCAAAAACTGATAAGAAACCAACAGACTCTGTTCTTTAGCCAACTGTTATGCTTACCATTTATTATGTCTATATACCTAGCTACCAGCTCCCTGCCTTCAAATCCATGGATTAGAGCAGGGTTTCTCAAACTCAGCATTACTGACCTTCAGGAAGGGTTAATTCTTGGCTGTGGAGAGCTGTCCTATGCATTGTAGTGCGTGTATGTTAGTCATTCAGACATGTCCGACTCTTTGCAACCCCATGGACTGTAGCCCGCCAGGCTCCTCTGTCCATGGAATTCTCCAGGCAAGAATAATGGAGCGGGTTGCCATTTCCTTCCCCAAAGGATCTTCCCAACCCAGAGATTGAACCCGGTTCACCTGCATTGGCCCCCATGAACTAGATCCTACATGTTACAAGTAAGATTGAAGACCCCATGTGCCACAACTAAGACCAGGCACAGCTAAATAAATAAATATTTTTTAAAATTAATTAATAAATTTAAGCTACCACATTTAACGCTCATCCAGAAATTCTATGCACATGATCACACTGTTGGTTACTGGCGTTTCCTTTGCTCTCCTTCCATTTGCTCCTCTCCAGGTGAAGAATAGCTAAGCTGAAACAGCAGCTGCTCAGACACCCACAGTTGTAGGCCATTCAGGCCAGGCAAATCACCCAGGAACACTGGCCCACACATGCAGAGTTGTGTGGGTACACAGGAGCCTGTTTAATCTCACTGACCTTTAATGCAGATAAACATACAAAGTAAAAATGAAGGGACTGGAAAGAAGCACTTCCAGAATTGTGGAGTATGAACCGAAACTGAGCAGGACCTTGCAGGACCTTCATGGATATCAGCCCCTCCATGTCCCTTACTTCTCATTTGTAAAAGAGTTTAGTCTCCTCAGTTCTCCTTAAGTTCCGGAGAGCAGACTAAAACAGTTAATGATTAGAGAGGTGAGAAAATGCAGAAACAAAGGGAAAGCGGTCAAGCAAGAAAAGTAATAATGTTCTGAACAACAGTTCATCAATGAAAATCAATGGACAGCCTTAACTACTTGTTGACCACAAACACATAGACCTTAGACTGGGGGGAACCAGATATTGATGATTAAAATTCTCAAAACATCACCCTGTTACCTCACCACGAGCCAATCAGAGTATTCATGAACCGACCCAGGCACCCAAGGTTCCCACCATAATGTTGCCTTTAAAAACACATGTTTAAAAGCCATGAAGGAGTTTAGGTCCTTTGAACATTAGCTCCCCATTCCCCTTGCTTGGTGTCCTGAAAATAAATGTTATACTTTCTTTCACCACAGTCCTGTGTCAAAAAATTGGCTTTGCTGCAAGTATTGGGAAAGCAAACCTGAGTTCATTTTGGTAAAGAACCTCCGAAACTCCATTCCTCCATAAAAGCAACCAGAATACTGGCTTTAAAAAAAAAAAAGTCAAAATTAATTTTTTCAGAAATAAATTAACTGAAGGCATGAAAAGATTCAAAGAGTATTAATTCAAAAAAGTGGCTGAATCTCAGTAAAAAAGGGCAAACTTTGTGATGTTTGGCTTGTCCCATTATTGTCCTCTTTTGAATCAGAAAGTTGGCACCATTATTCATTGAACAAATAAATGTAGTTTGCTCTGGTTGATCAACTGGTTTATAACATAGCTGAGAATATCTATCAAATGGCAAAGCAATTTCACCATCCATAAACTCAGCTTTGACAGCTAAGTCTTTTACCCATAAGCAAACTTATACAATAATTTTTTTCATGGCTTAGTGGAGTTCATATATTATAGATCCTAAGAGATGACTTTAGGGCTTTCCTGGTAGCTCAGCTGGTAAAGAATCCGTTTACAATGCAAAAGACCCCAGTTTGATTTCTGGGTCAGGAAAATCCGCTGGAGAAGGGATAGTCTACCCACTCCAGTAATCTTGGGCTTCCCTGGTGGCTCAGCTGGTAAAGAATCTGCCTGTAATGTGGAAGACCTGGGTTCAATCCCTGGGACAGGAAGATCCCCTGGAGAAGGGAACAGCTACCCACTCCAGTTTTCTTGCCTGGAGAATTCCATGAACTGTATAGTCCATGGGGTTGCAAAGAGTTGGACACAACTGAGCAATTTTCAATTTCAAGAGATGACTTTAATAAGGAGAGAATCTGAGAGCTTAAGGTACACGACATATACTGAATTCTTCATGAGTTGTTCATATGCTATCATTATCACTCTCTTCACTATAAAACATGTCCATGAGCTTTTAACTGGGCCTCTACCACTGAACTTAGAATTATAAAATAACAGTAGTAGAGGAAGCAACAAATAACCCTTCACTGTAACTTTCACTCCTGCTGAGATGTAACTCCTCCATCAGAATGAAAAACGAAAAGTTAAATTGCCTAGAACTGTTAGTATTTCAAGACTTTTCACACTTTTTTTCTAATTCATTTTTGCCAAGAGTCTAAGTCCTTTGCACATCATCTCTGACTACATTGGTTGCCATGGTTTTCTAGCTTTCACTACTCCTAGAAATAAACAACCCATTAGATTTATGTCATTGTTCATTTGTCTCTTTGTATAAAACACATAGGTGATTTGTAACTTGGAAATCAGCACTAGGTACCTCAAGTCTCCCCGAGCAAAAAGCTGGTACCAAAATGGTCTAACAATATATATAATAGCATGACTTCTATTTAGCAGACCTCTCTTTATGAAAAGGTAATTATTATTTTTAATTAGTATGTCAAGTTTGCATGCTTCTAGAACTACTAAAGTCAGTTTATTTCTTCTGTCTTTTGTACATTTTCAGTATTATCTTCTGTCCAAGCCCCTTTTTCTAAGAAAACGTTAAAATAAAAATTAGCCTAAATTGTTTCCAAAAGAATCACAAATTCCAAAGTTATAGACTCCAAATGAATTTTTGAGATTTTTGTAAAAAATATATATTTACTTGAAAGCAAAATACATCATTCTTTCTGGAGGTTCTAAACTGTTTAGGGGCTTGCCTGGTGGCTCAGAGGTAACAAATCCACATGCCAATTGTAGAAGATGCAGGTTCAATCCCTGAGTCAGGAAGATCCCCTGGAGAAGGAAATGACAACCCACTTCAGTATTCTTGCCTGGGAAAGAGGAGCCTGGTGGGCTACAGTCCGTGGGGTCACAAAAAGAGTTGGATACGACTCAGCGACTGAAAACAACAACGAACTGTTTTTACTCATGAAACTTCTGAAACCTAATACACAGGGGTTTTTTTCCAACACCAACCAATTCTGTAACTCTCCAGAACCGACGGGGTGTCTCCAATCCAATTCTGACCCTAACTACTCAGAGTTAGCACAGACCCCACTGGCTAAGAGCTCAGTCACACAAGACTGAGATGCCAGTCCTGGGCCTCCCAAACTTTTGACTGGCCGCCTATAAAACCAGGTTCCCATGACCTCCTCCTTAGGTCTGATGATTTTCTAGAGTGATTCACAGATCTCAGGATAAGTTTACTTACTGCCTAACTCTAAACAACACAACTGAGAAACAGCCAAATGAAGGCGACGCATGGGGCGACGTGTAGGGTGGGCAGCACAGAGCTTCCAGACCTCTCCTAGTGTGCCCCCTCCCAGCTCCTCCATGAGTTCACTGACCTAGAAGCTCTCCGATCTCTGTGTCTTGGGAGTTTTTCTGGAGGATTAGGTAAGTAGGCATGATTAAACATTAGCTATTAATGATTAATTCAATTTACAGTCTTTCCCAGAGGTCAGGAGATAAGGATGAAAGCTCCAACTCTCTAATCATGTGCTGGTCTTTCTGGCAACCAGCCCACATCCTGAAGATACCTAGGTGCCCCCAGCTACCCAGCATCTCGTTAGCATGCAAAGAGACACCTTATCACCCCAGAGATTCTGAGGGTCTTCGAAGCTCTTGTGCCAGGAACTATGTACTAAGGCCGAATATTATATAATATGTAATGCTCCTATTATCTCAGGAAATAACAAGAGTTTGAAGAGCTCTGTGTCAGGAACTGAGTACAAAGACCAAATATATTTCTTCTTCTATCACAGTATCACAGAGGCACACGAATTCTTTCAAGTCACCAAGAGAATCTGGTGGGTGCGAACCTTCCAAATGACCTCAGACCCATCAGTCAAGGACCCAAAGAGAACTCAGTCTGAAAGATTATAAAGAGCTTCATCCCCACCAGGAAAAAAAAAAAAAAGCAGTTGGAGAAAAATTTATAACCTCTTAACCTAGATAGCATATTGAAAAGCAGAGACATTACTTTGCCAACAAAGGTCCATCTGGTCAAGGCTATGGTTTTTCCAGTGGTCATGTATGGATGTGAGAGTTGGACTATGAAGAAAGCTGAGCGCCAAAGAATTGATGCTTTTGAACTGTGGTGTTGGAGAAGACTCTTAAGAGTCCCTTGGACTGCAAGGAGATCCAACCAGTCCATTCTAAAGGAGATCAGCCCTGGGTGTTCTTTGGAAGGAATGATGCTAAAGCTGAAACTCCAGTACTTTGGCCACCTCATGCGAAGAGTTGACTCATTGGAAAAGACTCTGATGCTGAGAGGGATTGGGGGCAGGAGGAGAAGGGGATGACCGAGGATGAGATGGCTGGATGGCATCACCGACTCAATGGACGTGTCTGAGTGAACTCCGGGAGTTGGTGATGAACAGGGAGGCCTGGCGTGCTGCGATTCATGGGGTCGCAAAGAGTTGGATATGACTGAGCGACTGAACTGAACTGAACTGATGAGACCAGGTCCTATTTCCTATGGAAATTATCTTCGAAGCTCCAGAAACAAGATCATATTTCCTTTTGATGTCATAGAGAACTGCTACCTAAAATCTTGATGCTGGGATTTCCCATCCATCCACGCCGCCAGGCCCTCACCATTGCCAGCTTAGTTGAATCTTGGCACACAATACTTACCAGTAACTTGGGGCAGAGATCCTGTCTTATCCATTCTTCTACTGTCAGCATGTACCACAGAGCCCAGGGCACAGGAAGCTCTTAATTGTGTTGAAATATGTGGAACTAAAACATTTGCTGAATGAGCAATGTACGCACAGGTCTGCAAACATAACAACTTAAATGTAGCTAAAGGGAGATACTTGAGGAAATAGGCCAACATGCCCATCCTAGGCTAAACCCAGTGAGCCTCGCAGAAAGAAGGATATCAGATCAAAGGAGAGAGGCCAAGAGAATCTTCAAGAAGGTCAGATAGGCCTACACCACTGGTCAATAATCCAGGTAACACCAAAAAGCCAAGATCACACATTAACATCAATTGCCTTCCCTACTGGCTCTGGGACACAGACTGGATATCCAATGTGCCCTGAATCAGTTTATTCTTTTTTTTTTTTTTTTATTTTATGATACTCTTTATCAGTTTATTCTTTGATTCAACATTCAACAAGGTCACTTACAAAACCTCTACCTGAGTGACACGAGCAAACCGAAGGCCTTCCAGAGGCGGCAGAGATCCTTTGGTGAAGCACATAAGTAGCCATGACACCAGCTCCAAAAGGTATGATCATAGTTCAGTTCAGTTCAGTTGCTCAGTTGTGTCTGACTTTTTGTGACCTCATGAATCGCAGCACGCCAGGCCTCCCTGTCCATCACCAACTCCCAGAGTTCACTCAGACTCACGTCCATCAAGTCAGTGATGCCATCCAGCCATCTCATCCTCGGTCGTCCCCTTCTCCTCCTGCCCCCAATCCCTCCCAGCAGCAGAGTCTTTTCCAATGAGTCAATTCTCGCATGAGGTGGCCAAAGTACTGGAGTTTCAGCTTCAGCATCATTCCTTCCAAAGAAATCCCAGGGCTGATCTCTTTCAGAATGGACTGGTTGGATCTCCTTGCAGTCCAAGGGACTCTCAAGAGTCTTCTCCAACACCACAGTTCAAAAGCATCAATTCTTCGGCGCTCAGCCTTCTTCACAGTCCAACTCTCACATCCATACATGACCACTGGAAACACCCTAGCCTTGACTAGACTGACCTTTGTTGGCAAAGTAATGTCTCTGCTTTTGAATATGCTATCTAGGTTGGTCATAACTTTTCTTCCAAGGAGTAAGCATCTTTTAATTTCATGGCTGCAATCACCATCTGCAGTGATTTATGTTCCATGTCCAGTTCTAACTGTTGCTTCCTGACCTGCATATAGGTTTCTCAAGAGGCAGGTTAGGTGGTCTGGTATTCCCATCTCTTTCAGAATTTTCCACAATTTATTGTGATCCACACAGTCAAAGGCTTTGGCATAGTCAATTAAGCAGAAATAAATGTTTTTCTGGAAATCTCTTGCTTTTTCCATGATCCAGTGGATGTTACCAATTTGATCTCTGTTTCCTCTGCCTTTTCTAAAACCAGCTTGAACATCTGGAAGTTCACGGTTCACGTATTGCTGAAGCCTGGCTTGGAGAATTTTGAGCATTACTTTACTAGCATGTGAGATGAGTGCAATTGTGCAGTAGTAGGAGCATTCTTTTGCATTGCCTTTCTTTGGAATTGGAATGAAAACTGACCTTTTCCAGTCCTGTGGCCACTGCTGAGTTTTCCAAATTTGCTGGCAGATTGAGCACAGCACTTTCACAGCATCATCTTTCAGGATTTGAAATAGCTCAACTGGAATTCCATCACCTCCACTAGCTTTGTTCGTAGTGACGCTTTCTAAGGCCCACTTGACTTCACATTCCAGGATGTGTGGATCATAAGAGGGAGGTAAATAAAGCTCTGCTTGATAGGAGATCTGTTAATAAGCATCTGATTATTACCAGATAAATTCTTTCTTCACTTAAGACTTTTCTTTCTTAATATGTACACACCCATTAGAAAGGGATTATCAAGTGAAGCCCAGACTGGTTCCTCTGCTTACAACACTGGCCCCTCCCTGCCCCTTCTCTCTCTCTCTCACTCTTTTTTTTAATTTTGTTGTTGTTGTTCAGTCATTTAGTCCAGTCTGACTCTTTGCAACCCCATGGTGTGCAGCACGCCAGGCTTCCCTGTCCTTCATTGTCTCCTGAAGTTTACTCAAACTCATGCCCATTGAGTTGGTGATGCAATCCAACCATTTCATCCTCTGTCACCCTCTTCCCCTCCTGCTCTCAATCTTTCCCAGCATCAGGGTCTTTTCCAATGAGTTGGCTCTTCACATCAGGTTACAAAAGTATTGGAGTTTCAGCATCAGTCCCTCCAATGAATATTCAGGGTTGATTTCCTTTATGATTGACTCATTTGATCCTCTGTCCAAGGGACATTTAAGAGTCTTCTCCAGCACCACAGTTTGAAAACACCAATTCTTGAGCACTCGGCCTTCTTTATGGTTCAACTCTCACAGCTATACATGCTACTGGAAAAACCATAGCTTTGACCAGACAGACTTTCGTTAACCAAGTGATGTCTCTGCTTTTTAATATGCTGTCTAGGTTTGTCATAGCTTGTCTTCCAAGGAGCAAGCATCTTTTAATTTCATGGCTGCAGTCACTGTCCACAGTGATTTTTTCAATAATTTTATAATTTTACTTATTTTCAGTTATGCTGGGCCTTTGCTGCTGCTTGAGGGCTTTCTCTAGTTGAGACAGGTGGGAGCTGTTCTTTACTGTGGTGCATGAACTTCTCATTGTCTTTGCTTCTCTTGTTGCAGAGCACAGGCTAGGCTTTAGCTGTAAGAGCTTCACTGGTTTCATATTGCAGGCTTAGTTGCCCCACGCCATGTGAAACCTTCCTGGACCAAAGATCAAACCCATGTCTCCTGCACTGGCAAGCAGATTCTTCTCCACTGGACCACCAGGGAAGTCCCCCATCTCTTTCTTAAGTCTGTTCATCTTCAGGTCTCAACCTAGAAGTCAGTTCCTCTAGAACAACTTCATTGCTCCTTCCAATCTCCCTGCTACATGTTTCGAGACACAAATGACTTATCAGAGCACTTATTATATTGCCTCCTAATTATTTGCTTAATTTTCTGTCCCTTTAATTAGATTAAATTCCATGAAGACAGAACTGCTCTGGGCCAGGTTACCCTGTATGTTTGCTCAGGGTCTGTTGCATAGTAGGCATGCATCAAACTTTTGTATGGATTTATTAATCAGCCAACATAGCACATTTTAAAAGCCTTAGCAAAAATCAAAGTGGAATAACACTGAGTAGTCAACCTGCTCATCCATCTAACTGGACATGAGAAGAGATCAATGCAAATTTTCCCAACCAAATATGTAATTCACAACTAAAGACCCCACCCTCATTATGGAAAGAGGTTCACATGTACTAGCAATGAGTCATGGACAAAATGGAAGCAGAGAGAGCATTTGAAACCCAAAATTATCCAACATTTCATTATTCCTACCATGAGTTTTCCCACTGCCACAATAGAACCACTAATAAAGAAAGACAAGAAATCATGCCCTAAATTTCCTCTCCTACCACTTCTGCCTTCTGGGAGCCCTGAGAACTGACGATAGCCAAAAGAAGAATGAGGAATAAAGAGAGTGAATCATCCCAGAGCTTCAGCTTTCAGTTGTCATGCACTGTCAGTTTCTGACAAAGGATCAGAGTCATGCCCAAGGCTTCAACAAGCCTGAACAGTCAGTGCTCAGGGTTTTGTATCCCCAGTCCTGGACCTCCTGCTCAGGAAGCCTCCCCACCCAGCCTCTCCACCTAAGAACCAGGCTACCAGGGGAGGCCAGGTCCACCCATCAGCATCACTGAGTGTCAAACAAACTTGGACACTGCTGAATGTGACTGTGAGCAGTCATGTTACCAGTGGGATGCAAAAAGCAAGCCGTGCTGCACTTTTCAATGGAAATGCTCCCATTTGATCTGTATCTGTACAGATTGCTTTTTCTACAAGCCTTTCACTGCATGTGATGCCTCTATTACAAACACAGCCTCTGGCACCATGGACAAGACTGAATCCCTGCCCAAAATCAAAACGTGCCAAAGCAGATCAAAACATGAAGCAGTGCTTAAGTTGAGGCAGAGAGCAATTCACAGCACAGCTGTCTAACTTAACTCTTTCTTGGCTTCCCCAGTTAGTCTCCAGTTGGATTGTGGCAACCTAATTGGATGCCACATCACCACCCTCCTCCCTGCTCCTCAACGCCATTAGCACCACCCAGCATCACCAGGTTCTACTACATCATACGATGCTGGGATTTTAGCAGCAAGGCAGTGGAAACACAACGGGACATCTTGCATTTCCAAACAGAGTCCAGGGAAAGCATCACTCCACTGACAAATGCTTCCTTTTGGGTGCGCCCAGCTCTCCCCAGGTGGTTCACATGCACACCCGGTTGGAGAGTGGCAATTTCCAGTCTAGAGCAGCTGCTCCACTGAGCCTCCCTGAGAAGGCTTTCTCAGCGAAAAGCCAATTTTTTATGGCAAGGCCCACAGATTAATAAAGCATGGGCAAAGAGACAGCCCTCCAAATAATTGGCCTTCCTTTTGCAGATCCTGGGAAGTCATGCCTGATACAAGATTGCCTGCAAATCTGGCTCCTTTATCCAACACAGTTGTGAGCAAATTAGGTCTTCTGTTATAAATTCCAAGTGCCTTTCTAAAAGCACAGGTGAGCAACACAGCACAGGGTAGCTTCTCCCAGTTCTTACCAAAATGCAAATATGCTTCTCCCTCTGCCCCTGAGGAACCAGGAGAGGTGGCCATAAAGCCCCCAATTTAAATGAATCCATATGGCGGGGGTGGGGCGGTGAGAACAAGGGCTGATGTTGGAGCTTCTTGAATCCATATTTGAGGAGGTATGAGAAAAAGGACAGATAGCAGATCTTGTTGGGATTGATTCTTGCAGCTCTGTAAAGAATAATGTGTTTCTTATTACAAAAGTAATTCATGTTCACTGTAGGAATAAAGACAAGCATGGTAGAAAGATGAATCGGCAATAATCCACTCTGTGAAAGGAAGCACAGTTAAGATTTTAATGCAATTCCTCCCTTCCATGCTTCTGTGTGTGTGTATGTTTGTTGTGTTGAATACTATAACTATTACATTTACTTTTGAAACTGCTATATAAATGTTTTTGTACATTTTTTCAAAAGATCACATACATGGGCACTAAAAATAGGTAACATTTTCTGAGCCAGGAATCTTGCTATATTATCTCCTGTTAAAAGGGAAACTGAGGCAATAGCAAACACTTTCAGAGTTGAGCAAAAATCTATTTAAGTCTAGCAGCGCCAATCTGAAGGTGGTTAGGAGCACTCCATTGACAAGAGTTAGGGGAGAGACTTACACAGAGAAAGTGCAGAAGCAAAGGAAGAAAACTGTTGATTGGCTATAGCTTAAAGCCTAGCTGGCTGTTTTGATTGGCTGCCATTAGCTTTCCCACTCCGGTACTCTTGCCTGGAAAATCCCATGAACGGAGGAGCCTGGTAGGCTGCAGTCCATGGGGTCGCTGAGGGTCGGATACGACTGAGCGACTTCACTTTCACTTTTCACTTTCATGCATTGGAGAAGGAAATGGCAACCCACTCCAGTGTTCTTGCCTGGAGAATCCCAGGGACGGGGGAGCCTGGCGGGCTGCCGTCTATGGGGTCGCACAGAGTCGGACACGACTGAAGTGACTTAGCAGCAGCAGTAGCAGTAGCTTTAGTAATGTTGAGGCATTTACAGGCTTAGATTTTGGTTTGCTCCCATAGGTGCAGGTCAATCTAATAACCTCCCTGTTTAATTAATTTAGCATTCTCATACTCTTCACAAGGACTCTGAGTTAGACACTCACATTTTACCCTTTTATAAATGAGGAAAAAGAAATGGCGAGATAAGCTGTGATGTCTCTTGTCTGCTCCTCCTCCTCCCCTTACACCACCCTCATCGAGAGCGAGAAGACAGCTTCGTGTACCTCCTCATCACTCTACAACTAGCTGGACCAGCTCTGAGAGAACAAGGCACCAGGCAGATCTTCCAGAGCACCTCTGCCGGGGCACAGAGCCCCGGTTCCCAGTCACGGCCCCCTGACGCTTTCCTGTCCCACTTTGCCCTGGTGTTGGACTAGGATTCAGTTGCACTAATACTGGAGACACAGAGCACCATTTTCTGCGCAGTGTTCCCTCTCTAGCATTTCGAAGTCACAGCTCATGGCCTCTGCTTCAGTCTTGCTGGGACCAGACATCACATTCACCATCTTTTCTCTTGTTTGTACGGCCTCATTAAACAAGGGGCTGAATCTCATTCTCTCTTGCTTTTCACCTCTTGCTTTGAAGTCTTTGCCTTCCATTTCTCTTCTGTTTCACACTGTTTCCATTACTGCTTGTGTCCCTGCACGACAATACTTGTTCCCTTGTCTTCTCTTGTTCCCTTTGTTCACCGCACCTCTCCCTGAGCCCATTCTCATTTCCTCCATCAACATGTGAGCGCTGGGCTTTGTGTTCTGGTAGAGAAGTTCCCTTTCTTTTGCACCTGAACTGGCATGCTCATTCAAGGCTGCTCCTGGCACGTAAAGGAGTTAATGGCACTGAAGCTGACAAGTCCCTGCTCCATGTAATAAAGAGATGGTGGGAAGTGATCCCATCTGAAGAACCCGCTAGCTGCTGCCACACACAGGCACACATTCCCAACGTGCCACTCATCTGCACTCTTCCTCTGTGATCTCCAGCTCCCGCCACCTCCTCACAGGACCGAAACCAGCATGATGTTGTTTGTGCTAAAGGGTCTTTCCTCAAGCCTCTCAGTGCACATCTGGCTCCCCGGCAGTTACACCTCATGAGTGCAGATATAGGTAATGAGCACAAGAAGGTTACAGTGTACCCGCCACATACCATCTGGAGGCAGCTCTGCTTAGCTCTCTGACAAAGGCTGGGGTGTTCCGGAGACATTTCACTGCAATGCAACCTGCTACCTAGAAACCAGGCTGTCTAATTTCACTTGTCACCAATAACTCAGGTTGAGGAATCAGAACAATGCAGGTAGTTTAGGGTGAGGTGGGAAAGCCGGGGGTGGGCGGTGGCGGCGGGGGGAGTCTGAAATGCAATTCACTTTACTTCTCAGCTGGCTCTCCAGCAAGACTGTTGGGAGCACTTGTTTTTCAGTTTGGTTACATTTTTTTACCATTACAGTGTCCTCAGTGCCTCCTGCCTCTTCTCTGTGCCCTGAGTGCCCCCTAGTTTTCACATGCACACACACATACACACACACATACACACACACACTCTCTCACACATACACATGCATATGAAAATATATACCCAAGATTCTAAGGCTTTCGAAGTATACTTACTGAGAGGAATCAAGTGCTGTTTACAACAGGTCTTTTTGTATGTGCTTGTGTTTTTTTTTTTTAATTTTTATTATAATAGAAAATAGAGAAGAAAATTAACAATATCATTATCATGAAGACAAATCCCTACTTATCTGCCAAGGCCTGACCACTGAACATCTCCCCAGAGGACTGGCCAGCCCCCGTGGGCCTGGTCCCCACTTGCTGCTTGCTGCTATAGGGTCCCAAGTTGTTGGCAACGTCACCTGAAAATAATAAACGATCCAAGATTGAGTGCTGTGGATTTGTTTTCTAGAAATATATCCAATCCTGTTGTCATTAGTCGCTCAGCCATGTCCGACTCTTTGCGACCCGATAGACTATAGCCCACCAGGCTCCTCTGTCCCTGGGGATTTTCCAGGCAAGAATACTGGAGTGGGTGGTCATGCCCTCCTCCAGGGGATCTTCCCGATCCAGGGATCGAACCCACATCTCCTACATTGGCAGGCGGGTTCTTTACCACTGAGCCACCAGTGAAACTTTTGGCTCCAATCCTGACCTGTCCTCCAACAGTGACACTGGGGAGCTGTTTCACGGATATCAGTGCTGCCCTGAAGAATAGAGAGATTCTCATGTGGATATATAAGATCAAAATCCTTTGATCTTTCTGTCAACACAGCCTCACTCAAGGCTAAATGATAGTGGTGAACCTCTGGCATGGAGCTGGGAAAGAGTTTGCATGATTTTCTCAAGGATGATGAAAATATGCAAAAATATGTCAGGACACAAATATCTTACTTAAGACTGAGTGCACAGGATTAAGGCAAAGTCTACAGAGAAATCCCAAAGAATCACTGACTTGGGACGATCTCAGACAGGTAAGAGTGAGAAGCAAGGTTTTAAATAGCTGCTGCCAGCTATAAAAGTTAGTGAACTGTAAATCCTTCTGACTGGAGCTTTCCTAAAACAGTAGAGATGGATATATTCCTGAAATCCTGATGCAGGGAAAGTCATTCAAATAAATACTTCTTAAGGTAATCGATGCATTAGAGGAAGCATTTGCAGACTAAAAGCCACATAACACACGGAGGTTGCATCCTGACAGGATAGTTGTTAAAAGAATCCATTTGCAGATTCCAATACTCAGGGTCAGTAATTTCTCAGAAAAAGGTTAATGGAAACAAAACAGAATTCGGGGCACATTCTCCCAAACAGCATGCAGAAATATAAGCAAAAATATACCTTTAGCATAACATCCGGCTATAGAATGCAAAATTATTTTGCAACATTCTATGTAGTAGGATATGCAAGCAATACAGTGGAGAACTGAGAAAGATTAGATGTAGGGGGACATGCGTATGATTGGATAGAGGGGATAAATGACCGCTGGTCACGTCCAGCGTGGAGGTTGTTGTAATGATTCCATGTTTGAAGGTACAGGGTCTGCGTGTGAATAAAGCAAGCGGTGACTGGATAGAGCTGAAAGACTTTTCTCAAATCAGCTTCCAGCCCCAGAAGCTGCTCTGAAAAGTTTATAAATATGTCACAGACTCATAGATTACAGGAAATTGACCAAGAATAAACCCATAAAAACTTAAGTCTGTGGTCTAACCTTCCTTCCTGGAAAGAGGGAAACCTCATTGGACAGCGGTATTTTTAAATGGTTGGGACAGCAGAAGTCTGGCTTGGGTTTCAGGATCTGAAGCAGCAATGTCCTTGAGACATCACAGAGTAAGAGAAAGAGCAAGCTAGAGGATATGTGCAGAGAGTCTAGGAACATGAACAGGACCCAGGAGCCTCATACAAGAGGTCTGAAACTAGGAGTATGTGCGAACAAGAGGCTGGAGGGATTCCTTCTAGAAAGGGACGTCAAAGCTATTCCAGTTCAAACCACTTTTGAAAACTACTCTATTACGCTTAACAGACCACCCAGATAACCACATGAGTCAGCCATGGCTAGTACTGTGTGTCCTTTGGCTGAGACTGGTGCATGGCTCAGGCTGGTTGTAGATGGCTTTTAGTGAGGACTCTCTCCAGACTCAGAGCTAAGTGTTCTTCATATAACACGTGATCTCGTCTTCACAGCAACCCTCCATCCTTAGCAAACCCCTCAGTTAGAGAAATAATATTTATGGAGGATTGGTGGATTAGAAATTATATCCTTCAGTTAAACTAAATCAGAAAGCTACACAACAGGTATGGGATTACCTGGTGTTAACCCTCCCTCTTGTATCTCCAACTCCTTCAGCTGAATAGCACTGACCACCACCTGACACTAGATGACTTGCAGTCATGTTAAAAGTATTAATGTGGGCTTCCCTGGTGGCTCAGTGGTGAAGAATTCACCTGCTGATGCAGAAGACACGGGTTCAATCCCTGAGCCAAGAAGATTCCACATGCCTCAGAACAACGAAGCCCATGTGCCAGAACTATTGAGCCAGTGCCCTGCAACATGAGAAGTCACCACAGTGAGAAGTCTAGAGAGTAGCCCCTGCTCAGCACAACTAGAGAAAAGTCCCACGCAGCAACACAGAGCCAGCACAGCCAAAGATAAAAAAATAAATAAAATTATTTTTTAAGTATTACTGTGCTTAAGGTAAGAATAGTGTGTATTATATGACATAGCATCCTCCTCCTGAATCTCCAAGTAACATAATTTCTGATCTTAGCATCATTATGTGTGTGGGTGTGCTTAATCCCTAAGTTGTGTCAGACTTTGCAACCCCATGGAGCCCACCAGGCTCCTCTGTCCATGGGATTCTCCAGGCAAGAATACTGGAGTGGGTTGCATTTCCTCCTCCAGGCATCTTCCCGACCCAGGGATTGATCCCTCATCTCCTGTGTCTTCTGCATTGGCAGGCAGATTCTTTACCACTCAGCTACCTGGGAAGTTCCAGAATATTCATGATACCTCAGAATTATTATAACTCTCCTAGCCCTTGTCATGTTCTTATGTCATAGACACTGGATTATGCAACTAATCCTGGCTTCCTACTAGCATTAGCTGCTAGGAAGCGCCCAGTCAGATTTGTGAACCAAATCAAGACATGCTATTTCTCTAGGTTCATTTCATTCTTTCTTGCTCCACTTTAAAATTGTTATGTTTTATCTTTTTTATCCTATAAAATTTTGTACGTTGTTAAAAATCCTTTATGTACAAGAGCATTTTGTATAAAATAAACATACACATGCCCACATGCATATGTACAGATCTAAAAGTCCCACAGTTAAATTGTAAAAACAGTGGAGGTACTAAGGGTTTCATGTAGATATAATTGAAATTAGTGAAATTTCTGTCCCCGTTAAAAGTTATTTCTTATTAAAATTTATAAGTAATCCACTTTTCCTGTTTCACATTTTTATTGCGGAAATCCATTTTCCACTTGCCAGAAACCTGAATTTCTTTAGTCTTTACGGAAAAACCAAGCATTCTGATTTGTATGGAACAACTTCTCCATCTATTGGCACAATTTAATACTGCAAATACTATCTTGGAACGAAGTGCTCCCTTGCTATCCTATGGAAACTTCTCTGCCACTAAGAACCTCAAAAAGGCTTCCACTGTCAATAATTAAGTATATCTCCCTAGCTTTAAGCTCTCTGCTTTTAGGAGCTATTAAACTTGACATTGAATTCATGGCACTATCGCTGGGCTGAGAGCTTTCCTGGATCACAAGCCCACCTCCTAAAGGAAGTCAAGCCAGATTTTCCAAAATAAAATATAAAGGAATAAAGAAGTATCATGCATAGACTTCATCTAAACCAATATAGGATATGATCATTTTTTTAAAAAAAAATCATAGTTTAAAGGCGAGTGAAATATGGGACATAACATTTCAATTCTAATTTGTTATAGTTTATAAGTGACAAAACACATGGGCATCCAAAAGGACCAATCAGTTTTGCATCATAGACTAATACTAAAAATTGAGACAGAACTCTCCCCGCTCCTCACCCATCAACAAATCTCTACCTTTGAATAAGTCATTCCCTTCATTTGACAAAGCAACACCACTGTCTCATAAACAAAATATACTACCCTTAAAACTTTTGCAAGTGTAAGAGGTTTTTAAAAATGCCTGTGATGTTGCAGTATCTCTATGACTATATATCTGCAGTGAATTTATTTATATATACAACCCAATTCTTTCACTTATACAAAGTGTGCAGACTTGAGCAAGTTGTTTTATCTCTGGAATCTTCTTCCCTCATGTAAAATAATACTAATTACCCTGTAGGACTATTTTGAAGATTAAATAAGATAGCTTTTTAAATACCTAGCACATACTAAATATTCAATAAGTGGGAGATTATAGTAACAGTTGTAGTTGTTGTAGGAAGAAGAGAAGTTTTTCCCACAAGTCCTCTTAATCTTTCACAAATTGAATCTCTGACCTGAAGAAACAACTTAAGAGGACCTAAAATCAGAGAGGTTCATAAAGAGCAAGAAATAAGAGGCTTAATGAAAACTAGAAGTTTCAGACAGGAAGACACAAGTGGGAACAGAAGAGAAAACAAGAAGAATTAGAATAGAAATCAGTGAACTTGAAAATAGGAAATCAATAGAGAAAATAAACAAAACACAAAGTTAGATTTTTTTTTAATCAATAAAATTGATAAGCCGCTAGCTAGGGTAACTAAGAAAAAAGAGAGAAGACACAAATTACTAATATCAGAAATGGAAGAGGGCCATCACTATGGATCTCATGGACATCGAAGTGATAACAAAGGGAAACCATCAACCTCTGTGCCCACAAATCTGATAACCTAGATGATATCAACCAAGTCCTTGAATGACACAATCTGCCAAAATTTACATAAAAAGACATAGAAACTCTGAAGAGGCCTTTAGCTATGAAAAAAAGTAAATCAATATATTAGTAAACTTCTAAAAAAAAAAACATTAAGTTCAGATGGGTTCATTGGTGAATTCTGCTAAACATTTAAGAAAGAAATTGCCCACAGTCTCTTTCAGAAGATAAAAGCAGAGGAAATACTTCCCGAGTCATTCTATGAAGCCAGCATTACCTTAAATCAAACCAGACAAAAACATTCAAGAAAACTATAGATCAATAACTCTCATGAACATAGATGAAAAAAATCCTTGACAAAATAATAGCAAATCAAACCCGACAGTGTATAAAAAGAATGTGGTACATCACAACCAAAAGGGACTTACCCCAGGTATGCACAAGTTATTTTCTGGATACCCACAAACAGATTTTAAAGTTTATATAGAAAGGTAAAAGACTCAAAATAGCCAATTCAATATTAAAGGACTAACTACCTGACTTCAAGACTTACTATGAAGCTACAGTAATCAAGACTGTAATATCAGTGAAAGAATTGTTGAAAAGATCAATGGAACAGAATACAGAGCCCAGAAATAGACCCACATAAATACAGCAACATTTGATCTCTGACAAAGGAGCAAAGCCAGCACAGTGGGACAGACAGTCGTTTTAACAAATGGTGCTGAAACAGCTGGATATCTGCATGCAAACAGACAAAAAATTGAAACACTACTTCCCACCCTCCACAAAAATTAACTCAACACGGATCACAGACCTAAATGTAAAATCAAAACTATAAAATTAAAGATAATGTAGGAGAAAATCTAGATGACCTTAGGTATGACAAGGACTGTTTAGATACACCACCAAAGGCCTGACCCATAGATAAAAGAACTCACTAACGTTAAAAAATTTTGCTCGGTAAAAGATAACATCAACAGAATGAGAAGACAAGCCACCAACTAGGAGAAAATATTTGCAAAACACACATCTGACAAAGGACTGTAATCCAAAGTATACAAAGAACATTTAAAACTCAACAATATGAAAACGAACAATCTGATTTTAAATGGACAAAAGACCTAAACAGACACCTCACCAAAGAAGATATACACATGGCAAGTAAACACATGAAAAGATGCTCAACATCATATGTCACCAGGGAACTGCAAATTTACACAACAAGGAGATACCACTTCATGCCTAATTAAAATGACTTAAATTCAGAACACTGACATCAAATGCTGGAGAGGATGTGAAGCAACAGGAACTCATTCAGTGTAGGCAAAACTGGCAATTTCTTACAAAGCTAATCATACTGTTATCACACAATTCAGCAATTGCACTTTTCATGGTTTTATCACACAATTCACACAATTACGCTTCTTGATATTTACCCAAATGAACTAAAAACTAATGTCCACATAAAAACCTGCATGTGGATGTTTAAAGCAGCATTTATTTTTAAGATTTATTTATTTGCTTATGACTGTGCTGGGCCTTCATTTGCTGCACATGGGCTTTCTCTAGTTGTGGCAAGCAAGGTTTACTCAGTAGTTGCAGCTCATGGGTTCTAGACCACTGGCTCAGTAATTGTGGCTCGTGGGCTTATTTATCCCATGGCATGTGAGATCTTTCTGGACCAAGGATCAAACCCGTGTCCTTTGCTTTAGCAGGCAGATTCTTTACCACTGAACCACCAGGGAAGCCAAGCCCCCAAAGCAGATTCATAATTGCCAAAACTTAGAAATAACCAAGTTGTCCTTCAATAGATGAATGATTAAATGAACTGTGGTATACCAGATAACAGAATACTATCCAGCATTAAAAAGAATTAAGCTATCAAACCATGAAAAGGCATGGAATGATCTTAAATGCAAGTCACTTAGTGAAAGAGTGAATACAAGGAGTACCTGAGAACACTGTACTTTCCATTCAATTTTTCTGTGGACCTAAAATGGCTCTTAAAAATAAAGTGTTCAAGTTCCTGTTAGTTTCTCTGACAAATAACAATCAACAAATCATAAAATATACTTTCATATGTCAAGGAAATAAAGAGGTATGTGTCTGGTGGGGGGATCTCAATATTTTTCTTCTATGATTTGTGTGTTTAGTGTCATATCTAAGAAATCTATGCTTTTTTTTTTTTTTTGGAAGTTTACTAATAACCCACATAAGTATTTTCTCCTATGTTGTTCTCTAGAACTTTTATAGCTTTAGATTTTAGATTTAAAGATATGATCTATTTTGAGTAATTCTTGACTGTAATTTGAGGTATGGACTGAAAATAATTTTCTTACATATGAATATATAATTTTTCCTGCCTTCTTTCCATTGAATTGCATTTGCATCTTTGTTGAAAATCAACTGTCTTTTAATAAGACATATATATATATGTATGTATATTTACAGACTTTCTATTCTCTTGCATTGATCGATGTGTTTATTATTTCGCCAATACTATACTATCTTAACTGAAACAGTTTTAAAATAAATCTTGAAATCACATACAGTGAATGTTTCAGATTGAGTCTTCTTTTTCAAAATTGTTATAGATACTCTATTTCATTTGTCTTTCCATCATAGGAAATTTTAAAATCAGCTTATCAACGTCTACCAAAAGAATCCTGTTGGATTTGATTGGTGTTACATTGAATCTATAGTTCAAATTGGAAAAATTTGATATCCTAGTAATATTGAAGCTTCATATTCAAGAACACTGTATGACTGTCTATTTAGTTCTTCTTTGATTTTATTCATCAGTGTTTCGTAGTTTACAGCACACAGATTCCACATGTATTTTTTTGAGATTTATACCTATTATAATTTTTGTACTTTTGCAAATAGTACTGATCTTTAATTTTAATTTCCTTCCATTTGTTGTTAATACATAAAATACAATTGAATTTTATATATTGATCTTGTAGCCTGCTACATCGACTTTTTAGTTCTAGTCATCCTTTTGTAAATTCTTTGGGATTTTCCTCATAGTTATTCATGTCACCCACAAATAGAATGGAGAAGAAAATGGCAACCCACTCCAGTAATCTTGCCTGGGAAATCCCATGGATGGAGGAGCCTGGTAAACTACAGTCCATGGGGTCACAAAGAGTCGGACACGACTGAGCGACTTCACTTTCACTTTTCACAAATAGAATACAGTTCTTTCTTTCCAGGTTTTATAAACTTTATCGTTTTCCTAGCTTATTTCACTGACTTGAATCTGGAACAAAATTGAATAGAAGTGATGCCAGTGGACATTCTTGCCTTGTCTCTGATCTTACAGGGAAAGCAGTCAGTCTTTTGCCATTAAGCATGACATTAGCTATAAGTTTACTGTAGCTGCCCTTTATCAGGTTGAGGAAGTTCCCTTCTGTTCCTAGTTTGCCAAAGTGTTTATTATGAGTGAATGCTGAATCTTTTCTCCATCTATTAAGATGGTTGTAGCTTTTCTTAATCTGTTAATATAGTGAATTACAGTGGTTAATTTTCAAATGTTGAACTACTCTTGCTTTCTTAAGATAAATCTCTTTTTCATGGTATGCTATCCTATTTATATGCTGATAAACTTGATTGGCTAATATTATGTTGAAGATTTGCCTGCTCTGGACATTTCATGCAAATGGAATCATACAGTATATGTTCTTTTATGACTGACTGTCTTCATTTAGTGGGGCTTTCCAGGTGATGCTAGTGGTAAAGAACTCACCTGCCAATGCAGGAGATTTAAGAGACATGGGTTCAATCCCTGGATCAGGAAGATCCCCTCAACAAGGAGGGCAAGGCAACCCACTCCAGTGTTCTTGCCTGAAGAATCCCATGGACAGAGCCTGGCAGGCTACAGTCCCTGGGGTCACAAAAGATTCGGACACAACTTAGCAACAAACTAAACAACAAAAATATTCTATTAAATGGGATATACCACTTTTTGTCTATGAGTCCTTTAATTGATGGACGTTTGAGTTGTTTTATAAATTATGTTTCCATAAACATTCATGTATACATGTTTATATGGACATATGTTTTCACATCTCTTGGGTATATACTTATACCCAAGCAGAACTGTTGGGCCATATGATAAGTACATAAAACATTTTGAAAAACTTCCACTGTTTTCAAAATGGCTGCACTATTTTATATTTCCACGAGCAGTGTATAAAGGTTCCAATTTCTCCACATCCTGATCAATACTACTTATTTTCTGTAATTTTTAATTGTATTTAGCTTTTAAATGTTTGTTTAAAATACCATATATTTCTATCATATAATCCATGTATTTCCAAGAGAATTTTTGTATGGCTTGTTTAATTATCACAAGGTCAATAAATTCAAAAACTGTTAATGAAATAGTACAAAATTCAAATATAAATGTCTATAACCTGTGTTAAATAAATAAAATTCTCCACTCCAAAATAGTTTTCTAAACTAATCTCAAAGATGGGCACTTCCCTAGTGGTCCAGAATCTGCCTGCCAATGCAAGAGACACAAGTACAATCTCTGGTCCGGGAAGATCCCACATGCCACAGGGCAACTAAGCCCACGTGCCACAACTACTGAGCCTGCACTCTAGAGCCTGTGAGCCACAATCACTGAGCCCATACACTGCAGCTACTGAGATCTGCATGCCTGAAGCCCACGTTCTGCAACAAGAGAAGCACCACAATGAGAAACCTGCACATCACAACCAAGAGTAGCCCCTGCTCACCACAACCAGAAGAAGCCCATGCACAAAAACAAAGACCCAACACAGCCAAGAACTATAATAGTCCTGGCAGCCTAGTTGGGAGGGAAGTTTGGGGGAGAGTGGATACATGTGTATGTATGGCTGAGTCCCTTTGCTCTTCACTTGAAACTACCACAACATTGTTTATTAACTGGCTATATCCCAATACAAAATTTAAAAAAATTTTTAAATAATCTCAAGGTTAAAGATCAGTGTGTCACTAAAGAACATGTTGCTGAAAAACTAGCCAGATCCAAATTCATGATGACATATATATATACATATATATATATATATATGTATATATGTTATATATATATATGCTCAATCACTCAGTTGTGTCTGACTCTTTGCAACACCATGGACTGTAGCCCATCAGGCTCCTCTATCCATGGGATTTTCCAGGCAAGAATATTGGAGTGGGTTGCCCTTTCCTACACTAATATATATATATATGTAAATTTTGACCAGAACTTTATTCCCCAACCTAATTAATATTTAAACTTTTTTTTCCCAAAAGGCTAAATCATTTTTTCCAGCTGTATTAAGGTACAATTGACAAATACAAATTGTATATTTTAAGTTACACAATTTGATACATGTATATATTGAGAAATTATTACCACAATCAAGCTAATGATCACATCCAATAGCTCTTATAGTTGCCTTTTGTGTGTGTGTGGTGAAAATGCTTAAGATCTATTCTCTTAGCCAATAAAACTGTAAGACATTGATGAAAGAAGCAGAAGAAGACACAAATAAATGGAAAGATTTCCCATGTTTATGAACTGGAAGAAATGACATACTACTAAAAGCAATCCAGAGATTCAGTGCAATCCCCATGAAAATTCCAATGGCATTTTTCACAAAAATGGAAAAAGCTATCCTAAAATTCATATGGAACCACAAAAGATTCCAAATATCAAAACAATCTTGAGGAAGAAAAATGTTCAAGGTATCACATCTTGTTCTTTCAAACTATATTACAAAGCTATAGTAATTAAAACAGTGTAGTTCTGGCTAATATTACACTTGAAAAACATCACACTTTTATCATTTTGCCCTCATCTCCTTACTAGCATAAAATGGCTATCTTGATACTTTACACCTTCAAACCATCACGTCAGCAATTATTTTTCCTCTCAAGATTTCTGATGCTGAAATGCATGGCCTCTGATTTCAACTATCATTTTGATCAAAGCTAAATCAGGAATATGTTGGTCTTATAATTTTATTTATAAATTAATATCCAAGAATAGAAATTTTTAACAAGGACAAACTACCAATTTATCCAATCAAATTTTTTAAAAATTAATATCCAGCATTATGAAGGATCCCAAAAGAGAGTTATTCTGCCTCAGAAGGTGGAAATTTAAACTAATAGAAAGTTTCTGAGGGATAATTTGGAAACGCAATTTAAAAGTTTTCAGAAAGTACAAATCCTTTGATCCAGCAATTCTTCTTCTAGGAATTTGTGCAAAGGAAGTAATGAGAAATATTGTCAAAATTTTATGCATAAAAATGTTCATCTTTATAATGAAAAATAAGGAAATTTTTACATAGTTAAAAATGTGGAATGGTCAAAGGTTAAGTAAAATACAACCTTTTTGTGTGATGCAATATTGTGCAGCAGAATAAAAATCATGGTTTCAATTAACTCTCAATGGCTTGAGAAAAGTTTATGATATGTTTTGACAAAAACACAACAAATAAAAATACATTTTGTGTGTTCCTCACTTGCTGAGATAAGACAGAGATCTATAGAACTAAACATACTACCAGTGATAAGTCATTCATGTCATTCATGGGTAGAAGAATTGTGGGCAGTTTTTAATGGAGTATGTGTATGTATGTGTGTATGTGTGTGTGTGTGTGTGCATGCACACATGAATGAGCACATGGATGTATCTTTTAAGTTTTTTGCAGTGAATTTGTCTTAGTTTCACAGTGATAATGAAAGTGATATACAGAAGTGTTTTAAATTTCACCTCTGTTTAAAGCCAGCTTTTTTTTTTTAATTTTACTGCACAGCCATAAGTGTCTCCTTCATGAATACATCATGTTGCTTTCTCCAAAAGCTGCAAAAAGTGACTTAGATAATGAGAAGCTTATTTGTAGTAATAATGTATGAGTTCCACTTAGGCAACCAGCTCACAGAACTTTTCCCTATGGCAAAACAAAAATGTCATACACAGAGGCATTACAATGTTTATGCTAACTCTGGCATTTTACACACTTGAACTCATTATTATTCTCATTAATTTTGTGATTGTTAATAGCACTGCTATTTACATGATGACTTAACCTTTGCAGATTTCAATCAAAGGTTTCAAAACTTATGGAGAATGTGTCTAGAATGTAAGAGGATATATCTCTGAGTGATTTTCCCCAGCAGGAAGCATATTTTGATCCTCAATATACTTAAAAGACTGGGATACCTAGCTAGAGAGGTAAGGAAACAATTATTTTATCAGTAAAGGTACAGAAATTACAGATGACTAATTGGTTTTCTATATGTAATGTCAAAATATGTATCAATGAAAACAACCAACAAGGGTATTTTCTAGATGTTCCCTTTTATGTAGGTGATCTTAAAATAAGTGTGTTAATCAATCCTCTTTGTGTTAATCAAAGAGTCATGTCCTACTCTTTGCAACCCATGGGCTGTAGCCCACCTGGCTCTTCTGTCCATGGAATTCTCCAGGCAAGAGTACTGGAGTGGGTAGCTATTCCCTTTTCCAGGGGATCTTCCCAACCCAGGGATCGAACCCAAGTCTGCATTGCAAGCGGATTCTTTACCAGCTGAGGTACCAGGGAAGCCCAATCTTAAAATAAAACAAGGAGTTAAAAACTTTTTTAAAACAAAGATTCTTGTTTTATAGCAAAAGCTGTTCTAGGCTTAAATCTGAGCAGGATAAACTGTAAATTTCCAAGGAAAAAAAATACAAAAGATTCTATTGTTCACTTTTGCCAGGAGTCATTTTATCCTTGGTCACAGAATTGTCCATTAGTCTGTGTCAGCTGCATTTCTGTATAGTCGTGTATTGTTTTACAAGCACTGTTAAAGTCATTATATATAATAAGCATAAAAGCAGTAAGAACTATTATATCTTCCATGTTTTTCTACACTTTACAACAATTTATAAGGTAGATAAGAGCCTGTTGTTTAAAAAAATCATCTGATGGCAAAAATCTGCAACAAAATATTCTGCTGCTAAGGTCCTGTCTGTTTTCTGGGGGGCGTCCTGTCTGTTTTCTGGGGTGCCTCTTGTCTGTTTTCTGGGGGGCATCCTGTCTGTTTTCTGGGGTGCCTCTTGTCTGTTCCCTGGGGGGCGTCCTGTGTGTTTCCTGGGGGGCGTCCTGTCTGTTTCCTGGGGGGCATCCTGTCTGTTCCCTGGGGGCGTCCTGTGTGTTCCCTGGGGGGCGTCCTGTCTGTTTCCTGGAAGGCATCCTGTGTGTTTCCTGGGGGGCATCCTGTCTGTTTCCTGGGGGACATCCTGTTTCCTGGGGGGCATGCTGTCTGTTTCCTGGGGGGCGTCCTGTCTGTTCCCTGGGGGCGTCCTGTGTGTTCCCTGGGGGGCGTCCTGTCTGTTTCCTGGAAGGCGTCCTGTGTGTTTCCTGGGGGGCATCCTGTCTGTTTCCTGGGGGACATCCTGTTTCCTGGGGGGCATGCTGTCTGTTTCCTGGGGGGCGTCCTGTCTGTTCCCTGGGGGCGTCCTGTGTGTTCCCTGGGGGGCGTCCTGTCTGTTTCCTGGAAGGCGTCCTGTGTGTTTCCTGGGGGGCATCCTGTCTGTTTCCTGGGGGACATCCTGTTTCCTGGGGGGCATGCTGTCTGTTTCCTGGGGGGCGTCCTGTCTGTTCCCTGGGGGCGTCCTGTGTGTTCCCTGGGGGGCGTCCTGTCTGTTTCCTGGAAGGCGTCCTGTGTGTTTCCTGGGGGGCATCCTGTCTGTTTCCTGGGGGACATCCTGTTTCCTGGGGGGCATGCTGTCTGTTTCCTGGGGGGCGTCCTGTCTGTTCCCTGGGGGCGTCCTGTGTGTTCCCTGGGGGGCGTCCTGTCTGTTTCCTGGAAGGCGTCCTGTGTGTTTCCTGGGGGGCATCCTGTCTGTTTCCTGGGGGACATCCTGTTTCCTGGGGGGCATGCTGTCTGTTTCCTGGGGGGCGTCCTGTCTGTTCCCTGGGGGCGTCCTGTGTGTTCCCTGGGGGGCGTCCTGTCTGTTTCCTGGGAGGCGTCCTGTGTGTTTCTTGGGGGGCGTCCTGTCTGTTCCCTGGGGGCGTCCTGTGTGTTTCCTGGGGTGCATCCTGTCTGCTTCCTGGGAGCGTCCTGTCTGTTTGCAGTTCCCAGGAGTCGGCCCTGCAGTGCTTTCACTCTGCAGTGGCAGTACATTCACAGAAAGTGAAAGTGAAATTGCTGGTCGCTCAGTTGTGTCCATGGACTGCAGTTCTTTAGGCTCCTCTGTCCATGGAATTCTGCAGGCAAGAGTACTGGAATGGGTAGCCATTCCCCTCTCCAGGGGATCTTCCTGTCCCAGGGATCGAACCCAGGTCTCCCACATTGCAGACACATTCTTTACCCTCCGAGCCACCAGGGAAGTCACCAGAGAAACCTTCGCAGAGCAGCAAATGCAGTTTCCCTGAACTTGCAAACCTCTGTCTCCCCATAGAGACATCAAAATCAACTGGCCCTCTCCTCCTTCTAGTCGGGGTCCTGGGCCACAAGGCTCGCTGTTTCAAACTCAGAACCACCCACCAGTCCAACAGTATCATCTTCTCAGAGGGCTGAGGTGCAGCTCCAAAGGACTTCTTCTCTAAGTGACCTCAGCCAAGGGCTGAGAACAGCTGCCTACAGTTGCTGCTTTTGTTCTTTTTACATTCAACTATTAACAACTATGCCAAAGCCTTTGACTGTGTGGATCACAATAAACTGTGGAAAATTCTTCAAGAGATGGGAATACCAGACCACCTAACCTGCCTCTTGAGAAACCTATATGCAGGTCAGGCAGCAACAGTTAGAACTGGACAGGGAACAACAGACTAGCTCCATATAGAAAAAGGAGTATGTCAAGGCTGTATATTGTCACCCTGCTTATTTAACTTATATGCAGAGTACATCATGAGAAACGCTGGGCTGGAAGAAGCACAAGCTGGAATCAAGATTGCCAGGAGAAATATCAATAACCTCAGATATGCAGATGACACTACCCTTATGGCAGAAAGTGAAGAGGAACTAAAAAGCCTCTTGATGAAAATGAAAAAGGAGTGAAAATGTTGGCTCAAAGTTCCACATTCAGAAAACGAACATCATGGCATCTGGTCCCATCACTTCACAGGAAATAGATGGGGAAACAGTGTCAGACTTTATTTTGGGGGGCTCCAAAATCACTGCAGACGGTGATTGCAGCCATGAAATTAAAAGACGCTTACTCCTTGGAAGGAAAGTTATGACCAACCTAGATAGCATATTCAAAAGCAGAGATATTACTTTGCCGACTAAGGTCCGTCTAGTCAAGGCTATGGTTTTTCCTGTGGTCATGTATGGATGTGAGAGTTAGACTGTGAAGAAAGCTGAGCACTGAAGTATTGACGCTTTTGAACTGTGGTGTTGGAGAAGACTCTTAAGAGTCCCTTGGACTGCAAGGAGATCCAACCAGTCCATTCTAAAGGAGATCAGCCCTGGGATTTCTTTGGAAGAATGATGCTTAGGCTGAAACTCCAGTACTTTGGCCACCTCATGCGAAGAGTTGACTCATTGGAAAAGACTCTGCTGCTGGTAGGGATTGGGGGCAGGAGGAGAAGGGGACGACAGAGGATGAGATGGCTGGATGGCATCACCGACTCAATGGACATGAGTCTGAGTGAACTCCGGGAGTTGGTGATGGACAGGGAGGCCTGGCGTGCTGTGATGCATGGGGTCGCAAAGATTCAGACACGACTGAGTGACTGAACTGAACTGATTAATAACATTATAGTGCTTCCCTGGTGGCTTGGCAGTAAAGAATCCACCTGCAGTGCAGGAGAAACAGGTTCAATTTCTGGTTAAGGAAGATCCCCTGGAGAAGGAAATGGCAAATTATTCCAGTATTCTTGCCTGGGAAATCCCATGGACAGAGGAGCCTGGAGCGTTACAGTCTGTGGGGTCGCAAAAAGAGTCAGACATGACTGAGCAACTCAACAAGAATCAGTAACATTTATGGAGTGAGGCTTCCTTGGTGGGTCAGTTGATCAAGAGACTGCCTGCAATGTGGGAGACCCGGGTTCAATCCCTGGGGTGGGAAGATCCCTGGAGAAGGAAATGGCAACCCACTTCAGTATACTTTCCTGGAGAATCCCATGGACAGAGGAGCCTGGCGGGCTACAGTCCATGGGGTCACAAAGAGTTGGACATGACTGAGTGACTAACACACACCTATTGAACAAGCCTTTGCTAAGTCACTTCAGTCATGTCCAACTCTTTGCAACCCCATGGGCTATAGCCTACCAGGCTTCTCTGTCCATGGGATTCTTCAGACAAGAATACTGGAGTGGATTGCCATGCCGTCCTCCAGGGGATCTTCCCAAATCAAAGACTGAACCTGTATCTCTTATGTCTCCTGCATTAGTAGGTGAATTCTTTACCATTATTGCCACCTACTGCTGCTAAGTCACTTCAGTCGTGTCCGACTCTGTGTGACCCCATAGACGGTAGCCCACCAGGCTCCCCCGTCCCTGGGATTCTCCAGGCAAGAACACTGGAGTGGGTTGCCATTTCCTTCTCCAATGCATGAAAGTGAAAAGTGAAAGTGAAGTCGCTCAGTCGTGTCCGACTCAGCGACCCCATGGACTGCAGCCCACCAGGCTCCTCCGTCCATGGGATTTTCCAGGCAAGAGTACTGGAGTGGGGTGCCATTGGAAGCCTTTATATTACATGAAATTCTTTTGGTTCAAATAGCTGGCATGTATAGAGCTTTATACCAAGGTCACAGTACAAAAATCTGAGGAACTGATGAAGCCCCATAGCAACTGTTGCCATGAGCCTCTGGATTTAAACCAGCCAGTTCCCTGACCCCATGTTAGGTAAAATATTCATCCTATTACACACCCTATAGCATCCTAACCAATCACCTAATGCCACCATTCTAATAGGAATCTTCTTTGTCTTGAGGCTATAAAAATTGACTACTAGCGTCTCGCTCTCTAATAAACTTTATTCTCCACTCATTCGCTCATTGTGCCCTATGTCTGCTTGGACCACGACAGTGTGGTTTCTATTTCCAAATGTGACTTTGTCTTAGTCCGTTTGGGATGCTATTACAAGTGACCACAATCTGGGTGACTGAAACAACGAATATGTGTTAATATTGCTCATGGTTGTAGACGCTAAAGAGAAGGTGCTGGCACAGTCAAGTTCTAGGAGGAGTCCTCTTCTAGGTTGCTGAAAAGTTACAGCTGCTAATACTGTAGCCTCACATGGCAGAAAGAGACCTGGCTAGTTCTCTAGCCTCTTCTAACCCCATTCATGAGAGCTTCATCCTCATGATCTAACCGTTTCCCAAAGGCCCCACTTTCAAATACTGTCACACTAGGGCATCAGAATTTCAATGTACAAATCTTGGGGAGGATGCAAACATTCAGTTCATGGCAAAACCTAACTGATATAGAAAAGAATTTGGCAATATTTAGCAAAAGTAACATGGATTTACCCATTGACCCATCAATACCACTGCTAGTACTCTATGCAAAAAATATATGGTCTTTCTTTGAAAGACTATTTATCTTAGCAAAGACTGGAGACAAAAATGTCTACCAATGGTACATACACATAACAGGATATTATAAAGTCATAAAAATGAATGGGAAAAGGTACTATTACCACTATGGAGTGATGTCCATGATATGTGGATAGGCAAAAAAATTAAAAGCAAGAGGGATAAAATGTTTGTAGGTTGCTGTTATTTGTCTAAGAAAGGAAAGAATAAGAAAACAGTCATATATTTACTTTTGTTAAAATAAGTGGAAAGATAAACAAACAAACAAAAAAACAGGATACCCATTGGAGGTAGTAAGAATAGGCTGAAGAAGACAGGGACAGAACCTAGACTTCTCTGGATATACCGGGTTTTATAGATTTGACTTTAAGAGGTTCTGGTGAACAATTCCACCTTGAGGATGTATATGTAGAATGGGGTCCCCACACCAACAAGCAATTCTTCAACACCAGCTAGGCACCCTACAAATCAACTGCACGCTGCCAGTCCCTGGACACAGCATCAGGTCCCACGGGTTAAGGGCTCTGTCCTACAAGACTGTCTCTGCCCCTAACACCCCCAACTTCGGAGGCCAGTCACAACCCACTCCCCTGGTGGCTCAGAGGGTGAAGAATCTGCTTGCAATGAAGGAGACTGTGGTCTGATCCCCAGGTTAGGAAGATTCCCCTGGAGGAGGGAAGGGCAACCCACTCCAGTATTCCTGCCTGGAGAATCCCATGGACAGAGAACCCTGGCAGGGCTACAGTCCAGGTGGTCGGACACAACTGAGTGGCTTTCACTGTTTCACTTTCACAAGTCTGGGTTAGCATATTGTGCTTCTGACCAAATGACAATAGATGGGAGGAGCCAACAACCTCCCAATTCAATTAATTTGCTAGAATGACTCACAGAACTCAGAAGAACATTTTACTTCCTAGATCACCAGTTTTTTACAAAAGGATATAATTCAAGAACAGCCAGATGGAAGAGAGGCACAGGACATGGTAAGGGGAAAGGGCACAGAGCCTCTGTGCTCTCTCCAGGCACACCAGTCTTCCCAAACCTCCACGTGTCCACCAATCTGGAGGTGCTTCAAATCCTGCCCCTTTGGGGTTTTATGGAGGTTTTATTATGAACACAGGATTGATTAAGTCTTTGGCTGTGACTTACTCAACCTCCAGCCCCTCTCCCCTCCCTAAAGGTCAAGGGGTGGGACTGAACATTCCAAACCTAATCACAGGTTTGCACCTCTGGCTATCAGGTCCCATCCTTAAGTGCTTTCCCAAAGCCATTCCATTAACATAACACACCAGATGGTCAACACCGAAATCAGATTGATTATATTCTTTGCAGCCAAAGATGGAGAAGCTCAATACAGTCAGCAAAAACAAGACTGGGAGCTGACTGTGGCTCAGATCATGAACTCCTTATTGCCAAATTCAGACTTAAATTGAAGAAAGTGGGGAAAACCACTAGACCATTCAGGTATGACCTAAATCAAATCCCTTATGATTATACAGTGGAAGTGAGAAATAGATTTAAGGGACTAGATCTGATAGAGTGCCTGATGAACTATGGACGAAGGTTTGTGACATTGTACAGGAGACAGGGATCAACACCATCCCCATGGAAAAGAAATGCAAAAAAGCAAAATGGTTGTCTGAGGAGACCTTACAAATAGCTGTGAAAAGAGAAGCAAAAAGCAAAGGGGAAAAGGAAAGATATAAGTATCTGAAGGCAGAGTTCCAAAGAATAGCAAGGAGAGATAAGAAAGTCTTCCTCAGAGATAAACGCAAAGAAACACAGGAAAACAACAGAATGGGAAAGACTAGAGATCTCTTCAAGAAAATTAGAGATACCAAGGGAACATGTCATGCAAAGATGGGATCGATAAAGGACAGAAATGGTAAGGACCTAACACAAGCAGAACACATTAAGAAGAGGTGGCAAGAATATGCAGAACTGTACAAAAAAGATCTTCACGACCCAGATAATCATGATGGTGTGATCACTCACCTAGAGCCAGACATCTAGGAATGTGAAGTCAAGTGGGCCTTAGAAAGCATCACTATGAACAAAGCTAGTGGAGGTGATGGAATTCCAGTTGAGCTATTTCAAATCCTGAGAGATTATGCTGTGAAAGTGCTGCACTCAATTTGCCAGCAACTTTGGAAAACTCGGCAGTGGCCACAGGACTGGAAAAGGTCAGTTTTCATTCCAATCCCAAAGAAAGGCAATGCCAAAGAATGCTCAAACTACCGCACAATTGCACTCATCTCACACGCTAGTAAAGTAATGCTCAAAATGCTCCAAGCCAGGCTTCAGCAGTATGTGAACTGTGAACTTCTAGATGTTCAAGCTGGTTTTAGAAAAGTCAGAGGAACCAGAGATCAAATTGCCAACATCCGCTGGATCATGGAAAAAGCAAGAGAGTTCCAGAAAAAAACATTTATTTCTGCTTTCTTGACTATGCCAAAGTCTTTGACTGTGTGGAATCACAAGAAACTGTGGAAAATTCTGAAAGAGATGGGAATACCAGACCACCTGACCTGCCTCTTGAGAAACCTATATGCAGGTCAGGAAGCAACAGTTAGAACTGGACATGCAACAGACTGGCTCCAAATAGGAAAAGGAGTATGTCAAGGCTGTATATTGTCACCCTGCTTATTTAATTTATATGCAGAGTACATCATGAGAAACGCTGGGCTGGAAAAAGCACAAGCTGGAATCAAGATTGCTGGGAGGAATATCAATAACCTCAGATATGAAGATGACACTGTTAAGGGACCAGACCTGAGCCATGACAGGCTCAACAAGCTATACTAAGCCTAAGATTCAGATTCTTGTAAAACCTGAGTCATGATTCTGAGAAACCACACCCTGGGAAAGTCCCCGATGGCGCCAAACCTGAGCCAATCTGGATAGGGATGTGGGATTTGAAAATTGCACGCACGCATGCACGCGCGTGCACATACAGCTCAGCCAATCATTACCCGCCAGCTGTACTAAGAACCGCCTGTATAAAAGCAGCTGTGATTCAGAGCTCGGGGCTCTCGTCAAGACTCCACTGCGTTGGATGAGACGGGAGCCCTAGCTCGAGCTAGCAATAAAACCCCTTTATGCTTTTGCATTGCTGTGGATATCTTATTCTCTCAGTTTTGGGGACTCGGAGTTTGGGCATAACAGACACCACCCTTATGGCAGAAAGTGAAGAGGAACTCAAAAGCCTCTTGATGAAAGTGAAAGAGGAGAATGAAAAAGTTGGCTTAAAGCTCAACATTCAGAAAACGAAGATCATGGCATCTGGTCCCATCACTTCATGGGAAGTAGATGGGGAAACAGTGGAAACAGTGTCAGACTTTATTTTGGGGGCTCCAAAATCACTGCAGATGGTGATTGAAGCCATGAAATTAAACGATACTTACTCCTTGGTAGGAAAGTTATGACCAACCTAGATAGCATATTGCAAAGCAGAGATATTACTTTGCCAACAAAGGTCAGTCTAGTCAAGGCTAGGGTTATTCCAGTGGTCATGTATGGATGTGAGAGTTGGATTGTGAAAAAAGCTGAGCACCAAAGAGTTGATGCTTTTGAACTGTGGTGTTGGAGAAGACTCTTGAGAGTCCCTTGGACTGCAAGGAGATACAACCAGTCCATCCTAAAGGGGATCAGTCCTGGGTGTTCTTTGGAAGGACTGATGTTGAAGCTGAAACTCCAATACTTCAGCCACCTCATGCGAAGAGTTGACTCATTGGAAAAGACCCTGATGCTGGGAGGGACTGAGGTCAGGAGGAGGAGGGGACGACAGAGTATGAGATGGCTGGATGGCATCACCGACTTGATGGACACGAGTCTGAGTGAACTCCGGGAGTTGGTGATGGACAGGGAGGCCTGGAGTGCTGTGATTCACAGGGTTGCAAAGAGTCGGACATGACTGAGCGACTGAACTGAACTGGATTGATGTATGTTCTAATCACTCAGGAAATGCCAAGGGTTTTAGGAGCTCTGTGCCAGAAACAGGGACAAAGACCAAATACATATTCCTTATTACAAATCATACTACCAAAACTTTGAAACCTTAAAATAATTTAAATAATCACAAATAAAATTAAATATTCTAAATGATATATTTTGCAAGCAATAAACAAAAGCTCTATCTACTGAAAAGGCATTGTTTCCACAAAGACCAATCCAACAGCAATGAGGACCCCTCAGTTCACTCGCTCAGTCCTGACTCTTTGCAATCCCATGGACTGCAGCATGCCAGGTCTCATTGTCCATCACCAACTCCCAGAGTTTACTCAAACTCATGTCCATTGAGTCAGTGATGGCATCCAACCACCTCACCCTCTGTCATCCCCTTCTCCTCC
Organism: Cephalophus harveyi; assembly: GCA_006410635.1. Taxonomy (NCBI): domain Eukaryota; kingdom Metazoa; phylum Chordata; class Mammalia; order Artiodactyla; family Bovidae; genus Cephalophus; species Cephalophus harveyi. The sequence goes on from SJYT01046845.1 coordinate 103,375, forward strand.
TTCAATCTTGCCCAGCATCAGGGTCATTTCAAATGAGTCATTTCTATGCATCAGGTGGCCAATGTATTGGGGTTTCCGCTTCAGCATCAGTTCTTCCAAAGAATATTCAGGAATGATTTCCTTTAGGATGGACTGGTTAGATCTCCTTGCAGTCCAAGGGACTCTCAAGAGTCTTCTCCAACACCACAGTTCAAAAGCATCGATTCTTCAGTGCTCAGCTTTCTTTATAGTCCAACTCTTACAACCATACAAGACTACTGGAAAAACCATAGCTTTAACTAGACAGACTTTTGTTGGCAAAGAAATATTTCTGCTTTTTAATACATTGTCTAAGTTTGTCATAGCTTTTCTTCCGAGGAGCCAGGGTCTTTTAATTTCATGGCTTCAGTCACCATCACAGTGATTTTGGAGCCCCCAAAAATAAAGTCTGTCACTGTTTCCATTGTTTCCCCATCTATTTGCCATGAGTGATGGGACTGGATGCCATGATCTTAGTTTTCTGAATGTTTAGTTTTAAACCAACTTTTTCACTCTCTACTTTCATTTTCATCAAGAGGCTCTTTAGTTCTTCTTCACTTTCTGCCTTAAGGGTGGTGTCATCTGCATATCTGAGGTTATTGATATTTCTCCCAGTAATCTTGATTCCAGTTTGTGCTTCATCTAGCCCAGTGTTTTTAATGATGTACCCTGCATATAAGTTAAATAAGCAGGGTGACAATATACAGCCTTGACGGACTCCTTTTCCTATTTGGAACCAGTCTCCAGTCTGTTGCTCCATGTCCAGTTCTAACTGTTGTTTCCTGACCTCCATACAGATTTCTCAAGAGGCAGGTCTGGTGATCTGGTATTCCCATCTCTTTCAGAATTTTCCACAGTTTCTTGTGATCCACTTAGTCAAAGGCTTTGGCATAGTCAATAAAGCAGAAGTAGATTTTTTTTTTCTGGAACTCTCTTGCTTTTTCTGTTATCCAACAGATGTTGACAATCTGATCTCTAGTTCCTCTGTCTTTTCTAAAACCAGCTTGAACGTCTGGAAGTTCACAGTTCACGTAACTAGTGAAGCTTGGCTTGGAGAATTTTGAGCATTACTTTGCTAGCGTGTGAGATGAGTACAACTGTGGGGTAGTTTGAGCATTCTTTGGCACTGCCTTTCTTTGGGATTGGAATGAAAACTGACCTCTTCCAGTCCTGTGGCCACTGCTGAGTTTTCCAAAGTTGCTGGCATATTGAGTGCAGCACTTTCACAGCGTCATCTTTTAGGATTTGAAATAGCTCAACTGGAATTCCATCACCTCCACTAGCTTTGTTCATAGTGATGCTTTCTAAGGGCCACTTGACTTCACATTCCAGGATGTCTAGCTCTAGGTGAGTGATCATACCATTGTGATTATCTGGGTCATGAAGATCTTTTCTGTATAGATCTTCTGCATATTCTTGCTATCTCTTCTTAATATGTTCTGCTTCTGTTAGGTCCATACCATTTCTGTCCTTTATGGTGCCCATTGTTGCATGAAATGTTCCTTTAGTATCTCTAATTTTCTTGAAGAGATCTCTAGTCTTTCCTCTTCTATTATTTTCCTCTATTTCTTTGCACTGATCATTGAGGAAAGGTTTTTTATCTCTCCTTGCTATTCTTTATAACTGCATTCAAATGGGTGTATCTTTCCTTTTCTCCTTTGCCTTTAGCTTCTCTTCTTTTCACAGCTATTTGTAAGGCCTCCTCAGACAACCATTTTGCCTTTTTGTATTTCTTTTTCTTTGGAATGGTCTTGATCCCTGCTTCCTGAACAATGTCACGAACCTCCTCATAGTTCTTCAAGCACTCTATCAGATCTAATCCCTTGAATCTATTTGTCACCTCCACTATATAATCATTCAGGGATTTGATTTAGGTCATACCTGAATAGTCTAGTGGTTTTCACTGCTTTCTTCAATTTAAGCCTGAATTTGGCAATAAGGAGTTCATGATCTGAGCCACAGTCAGCTCCCAGTCTGGAGCGGTGGCTGCACAATGCTGGAGCGACTTTGAGGAGATACCCTGTGTCCAAGGGCAAAGTAGAAGCCCCAGCAAGATGGTAGGAGGGGCGAAATCACGTTTAGAATCAAACCCCATACCTGCCAGAGACACTCAGAGGGCTCAGACAAACCTTGTACACACCAGGACCCAAAGACCCCACAGAGACTGAGACAGAGCTGTGTGTGAGTGTCTCCTGGGGAGGTGCGGGTCAGCAGTGGCCTGCCGCAGGAGCAGGGGCTCTGGGTGCAGCAGACCTGGCTGTGGCATAAGCCCTCTTGGAGGAGGTCGCCATTAACCCCACCATAGAGCTGCCAGAACGTACACAGGGGGAAACAGACACTTGAAGGGCACAAACAGAACCTTGTGCACACCAGGACCCAGGAGAAAGGAGCAGTGACCCCACAAGAGACTGACCCAGACTTGCCTGTGAGTGTGCAGGAGTCTCTGGCAGAGGCGGGGGTCGGCTCTCGCCGGCTTCAGGGTCGGGGGCACTGAGCGTGGCAGTGCCTCCGTGGGACTTTTGAAGGAGGTCGCCATTGTCTTCATTACCTCCACCATAGTTTGGCCCCAGGTAAGTACTAGGGAGGGAACACAGCTCCACTCATCAATAGGAAATTAGATTAAAGATTTACTGAGCATGGTCCGGCCCATCAGAACAAGACCCAGTTTCCCCTTCAGTCAGTCTCTCCCATCAGGAAGCTGCCATAAGCCTCCTGTCCTTCTCCATCAGAAGGCAGACAGATGGAAAACCACAATCACAGAAAACTAACCAATCTGATCACATGGACCACAGCCTTGTCTAACTCACTGAAACTATGAGCCATGCTGTGTAGGACCAGACGAACAGGTCATGGTGGAGAGTTCTGACAAAACATGGTTCGCTGGAGAAGGGAATGGCAAACCACTTCAGTATTCTTGCTTTGAGAACCCCATGAACAGTAGGAAAAAGCAAAAAGATAGGACACTGAAAGATGAACTCCCCAGGTCAGTAGGTGCCCAATATGCTACTGGAGATCAGTGGGGAACTAACTCCAGAAAGAATGAGGGGACAGAGCCAAAGCAAAAACAACACCCAGTTGTGGATGTGACTGGTGATAGAAACAAGGTCCGATGCTGTAAAGAGCAATGTTGCATAGGAACCTGGAATGTTAGATCCACGAATCAAGGCAAATTGGAAGCGGTCAAACAGGAGATGGCAAGAGTGAATGCTGACATTTTAGGAATCAGTGAACTAAAATGGACTGGAATGGGTGAATTTAACTCAGATGACCATTATATCTACTACTGTGGGCAAGAATCCCTTAGAAGAAATGGAGTAGCCATCATAGTCAACAAAAGAGTCCAAAATGCAGTTCAGTTCAGTCGCTCAGTCGTGTCCGACTCTTTGCGACCCCATGAATCGCAGCACGCCAGGCCTCCCTGTTCATCACCATCTCTCGGAGTTCACTCAGACTCACATCCATCGAGTCAGTGATGCCATCCAGCCATCTCATCCTCGGTCGTCCCCTTCTCCTCCTGCCCCCAATCCCTCCCAGCATCAGAGTCTTTTCCAATGAGTCAACTCTTCGCATGAGGTGGCCAAAGTACTGGAAAGAACTGTACAAAAAAGATCTTCACGACCCAGATAATCATGATGATGTGATCACTAATCTAGAGCCAGACATCTTGGAATGTGAAGTCAAGTGGGCCTTAGAAAGCATCACTACGAACAAAGCTAGTGGAGGTGACGGAATTCCAGTTGAGCTGTTTCAAATCCTGAAAGATGATGCTGTGAAAGTGCTGCACTCAATATGCCAGCAAATTTGGAAAACTCAGCAGTGGCCACAGGAATGGAAAAGGTCAGTTTTCATTCCAATTCCAAAGAAAGGCAATGCAAAAGAATGCTCCAATTACCGCACAATTGCACTCATCTCACATGCTAGTAAAGTAATGCTCAAAATCCTCCAAGCCAGGCTTCAGCAATATGTGAACCAAAATGCAGTACTTGGATGCAATCTCAAAAATGACAGAATGACCTCTGTTTGTTTCCAAGGCAAACCATTCAGTATCAACAGTAATCCAAATCTATGCCCCAACAAGTAATGCTGAAGAAGCTGAAGTTGAATGGTTCTATGAAGACCTACAAGACCTTCTAGAACTAACACCCAAAAAGATGTCCTTTTCATTGTAGGGGACTGGAATACAAAAGTAGGAAGTCAAGAAATACCTGGAGTAACAGGCAAATTTGACCTTGGAGTACAGAATGAACCCGGCCAAAGGCTAACATAGTTTTGCCAAGAGAATGCATGGGTCATAGCAAACACCCTCTTCCAATACCACAAGAGATGACTCTACACATGGACATCACCAGATTTTTAATACTGAAATCAGATTGATTATATTCTTTGCAGCCAAAGATGGAGAAGCTCTATATAGTTAGCAAAAACAAGACTGGGAGCTGACTGTGGCGCGGATCATGAACTCTTTATTGCCAAATTCAGACTTTAAATTGAAGGAAACAGGGGAAACCATTAGACCATTCAGGTATGAGGACCTCTAGTGCCCAGGTTATATCTTTAAATACCAGTTCCCACTAAATGGAGCCAGGACTCTTTTGAGAGATGGCAGGTTCTAGGTCTGGAACAGAGAACGTATTATACAAACAAGGAAGCTCTTGTTACACCGGAAAGCAAGGACACTATCAAGGACAACTAGGTTATGTCAAAAGAACTCAGGAGTCAACTTGATTCTATTATAATATCTTCATTTGCAACTTACAAAGATTAATAAGTCTAGGCATTGATCATCAATGCCTGCTCACATTCACACATAAAAGGAGACAAGCAGATAGTGTATCAGTCAGTCAGTTCAGTCGCTCAGTCGTGTCCGACTCTTTGCGACCCCATGAATCGCAGCACGCCAGGCCTC